>CM028360.1:48996331-49020331 GCA_016618105.1 Dendrobium huoshanense | reverse complement strand
CTGGTAAATAATGTCTTAATTCAATAAATTATAACATCTTTGACTCTTATGAAACATAAATATCACCAATATGTTCCCATAAATCTCCTTCCCCAAACATCATGTTTAAGTTGCTAAGTTGCAGAAGCCTCCACCTAAATCCCCAAAATCCCCTTATGAAATAGTCCAAAAATATTGAATATTGCAACTAAATTTATATAGTGCATTTTGATTTGAATGGGAATAAAATAGGTTTCACAACCTATCACCTTTTAGATGTAATTACCTTTTAACATTATCTTGCAACTTTTCTTCTTCCTATTTGTTCTTCAATTTGTAAAATGAAAGAGGCTTACATTTTCTTACCTTCTATTATCTTTTTCACAAAGTAAAAATGTATCCATTAGCTAAACATAAATTGGGTGATATTGCTCTAATATAGTTAAAACTTGATAAATCTCATAATTGAGAATAAAGAGTAGTAGAAAATCATCATGATAACAAGTAATTGTATTGTGGGATTGAGCTGAGCAACTTAACATGATGTTTATTGGATAGTAAGTACTATATTATGGTAGAGAACAATTTACAAATAAAAATAAATAAAAACTATAAATGAGACATCAAACAACTAAATAAAGATCAAGATACATCTAGGTTAGTGGAAAAGAATACAACATTAAACTACAAAGAAACGGCTAGGTTACAACAAAAGTTGAATTCCTTAACATTAAACTACAAAGAAATGTCTAGGTTAGTTAGTGATGGACATCACAACCAAGAAACATCTTATATGCATACTTTACAAATGAAACCCTAGGTTAGTGGACAAACTGGCCGACCCAGGAGATTAAGAAGAGCTGGAGATGACCGGACGAACTTGAGGCTTTGATGCAGTCGATCAACTCACTCTCTAATGGAATGCTAAGATCTATGCACGAAGAAGGAAAGAACGAGAATAAGGAATCACGCTCGCTTTCAAAGAAGGTGGAAATTGAAAGCATGAGCGAAGGTGATCGAGAAGCCAACGCCCGACCATGTTTAAGACCTAGGGTTCCATTTGGCTAACCCAACGGTTAAAACTAGTGGTATTTGAACCAATTAAAACTAATACAAATAGCAGCTATTATAACCAATTCAAACACTCTTTTTAGCGGCTGTTTTCAAACCGCCCCTAACAAGTGTTGCAAAAACTCAACTTTTTTAGTAGTGCGTTGTCTATTAATACTTTGACATTCTTATTTTTCAGATTGTCAAGGAGGGGTATTGTTTTGGGGTGATTTGTTCGAACAATTGCATGAAAATAAAATTTAGCCATTTCTTTCGACGGTTCTTCATAATCAGTTGGACTAAAATAGAGAAGGATAGCTTTTGATGAACTCATACCATGTAAGGGTCCAAAAAGTTTTGTCAACCAACAGTGCCATTGTAGGGCGATGCCATCAAGATGGAAGGATTCTAATTGAACTTTTTGATCATGGAATTTTTTTTTTTGAATTCAAAACATTCTTCTTCTTTATAAACCCCATCCAATTAGATCCTTACCAGTGAACATTGGAAAGAGCAATTTGAGTTGTTGGTGATGGTGGTCATTGTTGGTACTAGAATGAGCAACCTGGGGTGAATGTGAGGATTCTCTTGGCACAAATTGGTTAATTTTGGGGTTGATAGTGTGTGGAATTTGGGAAGTCCGTATGGCTTGGAGTTCAGTTAACACAATTTGAAGGGTAGAATTCAGTGTTCAAAGCTGGGCTCAGGTCACACCAAGGCTTTATTTGGGATGGCTTTCTTATTGCTTCTTAAAGAAACTTTCTAGAATAAACATTTTAATTTTTAAACTAGAAATCTGTTTTAAGAACCAATAAAAAAGCCATCCCAAATAAAGCCTAAAATCCATGACTTCCTTGCAGAATTTAGCATTTTTTGGTCACCAGCTGGTTGAAAAGCTTTGATACCAATAATACGATTCATTCTAATAGAGGAAGAAGAGGAGAATAGGAAAGAAGATTGGGGAATAAAAATTTTATCAAATGATTGGTTTTTAACTCTTCCTCCTATTTCTGCCCTTATTTCCATTACATAGAATAGTCCTACATAAATTAAAACAAACAACTAACATTGCTTAAATGGAGGGAAACCAACTGCCTCCACTAAACCCACAAGCAGCCTTCATAGGCTTTTTTAAAATAGGTGTAGAATCCTATTGGTCGTCAAAGAATTTAAAAAAAATTCTATGAGATGCACTTATGAAGATTACATAGCACCTTACATAGCACCTTGAAAGAATGGTCACAATCAGAAAGAATATGAGAAATAATTTCAGGTTCTAGTATACACAGTGAGCATGCCTGTTAAACACAAATACAACGACTAGCCAATACATCAGTCATTTTTAATCCACCAAATAAAACCATTCAAGCATAAGAGAAGCTTAGGGATGCAAATGAACCGAGCGTTTGACGAGCTTTTGGTGGTTTTGCTCGATAAGAGCTCGTTCATGTTCGTTTGATATGATAAACGAACAAGTTTGAACACGTTTGATAAATACTCAATAGCTAAATAAACAAGCTTGAACAACCTAGTGTTCAATTCATTTATGTTCATGAACAATATCATTTAAACCTCGTGAACAAGTTCGTTAAAAAGTTGATTAGAGGTCGACTAAGAAGCCTGATTAAAATAATATTATAGTTTTAATATATATATATATATATATATATATATATATATATATATATATATATATATATAGTTAAATTTAATAATTTATTTTTACTATCCCATCTAAAATTGTTTAATAATTTATTTTTACGTCCTTCATACACCTAAAATCACAAACAACTCGCTCTCTGAATAAATATAAGATGAATCATAGATCATTTGTTTGTGAACGAGCTCATTTGATAGCTCAAGAATATTCATTAGATATATTCGTGAAAGAGCTTGCTTGATAGTTTAAAAAATTTCATTAGATATATTCACAAACAGGCTCAATGTATTTATTTGTTAGAAGGCTCAATAGGGCTTGCTGCTCGCTTGTTAAGTTAATGTACATTTAGATGTAGAACTCATTTATAGCTTGATACAACTTGTTTGTTTAAAGCTCGATAAATGTAATATCTCGTTCCCTTACTGTTCCTCTCCGAATTGGATTTTCCTCCCAGAATCGGCCAGGACGAAGTTGAGATCGTCCAGGCCGATCAGTGCATTGAAAACAGCTGATTTCTGGAGTGTTATGGAATGATTTCTGGATAGGATCATCCAGGACGATATTGAGATCGTCCGGGACGATCGGCACTGTTCACAATACCGTCCTGATCATCGCCCTGGGAATGGTCCAGGACGATCAGAATTTGGTCTGATCGTCCCGGGACGATCGGGCGATCGGCCAGGCCGATCTGTGTATGATATAAGGAAATGAGCTCATTTTGAGGAGAAAGAAAATCAGATTTTAAAATCAGATATTTTGAGGAGAGAGAAAGAGAAAGGGAAAAAGAAGAAAAGCTGGTTTTCGGAGACCACGGAGCGCTTTTCGTCCGACGCTGCTGTTGGAGAAAGTGTAGATCTCGTGGTAAGGACTCTGAACCCTATTTTTGTTTTCAGAGATATTGTGTTTTGATCGAGTTGTGCACTGTTTTGTGTTTTCGTAGTCTACTTTTAGACCTGATTTCGTATTGACACAACTTTCACCGCACAACTTTTAGTATGTTATAGATATGACTATTGTACACGATTTGACTGTATTCTACGAAGATTTCATCGGTCGGAATTGATTCTACGCGATTTTACTTGAATAGAAAATTATCAGGACTTGATTTGATTTGGATTCTTTACATTGATAGTCTGGTATTGATGCCGTGGATATTCGTTGGTAATTTGGAGAAATTCGGAATTTGTATCTTTTTGCAGGATTTTTGTGTAAATTTGACCGACTACCGTTACTCTGCCCGATTTTCGTATGATTTCTGATTTATCTGAAACTGATAGATTGAATCGATATGCATATGATTATTGATATGATTGTTTTAATATTGATTATTGATTGATTATTGATACTGATCACAAGTGGAACCTGGTTGAACATTGGTTGAAGATTGATGATACCTGTACAGGATGGTGGGCCGACGGGCTTTCCTTTAAACATTGATTATTGATATATTGAAGGGAGACATAAGGAGTTTATTGATATGCCGACGGGCAAAAAGAGTGACGACTCTTATTGATTGAACCAATGTATATGATATCTACAACAGCAATATGGATTCTACAACAGCAATATGACCAGTAGATTGTACTTGTTTAGTATATAGTATTGAATTGCATGTTTACTGTCTTGACTTACGGATTTGTTGCATTATCGATTTCTACTTTATTGAACTGATCGGATTTGCTGTATCGTACGAATTTCATTGATTTCATCGATTGATTACAGAGCATTGATATTACTGAGCATTGATATGATCATAGATAGATATAGATATTGCATTGATCGCATGAACATGGACATCGTATAGATTCATTGTACTACTGCCTACTGTTTCTGCACTGTATTGACTGCTTCATGGATTCATTGTTTCGTATTGCTTTCCTCGATTGATTTCATTGATTAGACCGCATCGATTTGATTGACGGATATTGATTAATTGAGTTGATTTATCGATTTGCCTGCCGCTGCATTGACTGGTTTTATTGACTATTGATTTCCGGATTGCATCGACTACTGATTTGATTTCTGCTGCATAGACTCATTGACCATTGAATGATACGGATTGATAGATTGACATGCATATTGATAGCATCGCCGTACTTTGATTTCAGTTGTAGGTATTAGGTGACCTGCTGGGCTTTGTAAAGCTCATTATATGTGGTTGATATTTTCAGGTCAGGGCTCGGGAGCAGGAGATAGGAATTGATCCAGATCTACAGGTTTTAGTTCTTTTGGTCGATTGATGATTCTTTTGTACTCAGGACAGGATAGTTTCCTTTCTTGTATTGATAGTGTAGTTCCTGAGTATTGTACATGATGTTTTGAGATAAGAATCGACTGATATATTGATGTTTAAATTTTATAGATGTTTGATAGATTGCTTACTGATGGTTTTAGATGACTCTGGTAAATTGTTGGATAATTGTTTGACATTCTTTCCAAGTTTGATCTTGGGGTCGTTACAAAAGTTGGTATCAGAGCAGTGTTATTGGAAGAATGGATTGTTACCAGAGTTGTAGGTTTGGATTGAGAGATTGGGTAGATTGGGTAGCTGTAAGAGCTTCATTGGCATACATCGTTGCATGTGTGTATTATTGTTCTGAATTGTGCAGGTGAAAAGATATGGATCCTCCGGCAGAATCCAGTGTACCGAATGAGCAACACAGCGCAGCTCCAGTACCTTCAGAGAGTATGATGCAGTTGGCTACTGCAATTGCACATGTTATGGGTGATGCCCAGAGCAAGATGAGTGGGAGCAAGGAAGAAGAGGTAGACAGACACTTGCAGATGTTTCACAAGCTGAAGCCTCCGTTGTTCAAAGGAGCTGTGGGACCACAGGCTGCTGAGGATTGGATCCTGAGAGTAGAAAAGATTTTTGACAGTATGCAGTGTCCAGGAAATAGAAAAGTACCTTTGGCTGTGTTCCTGTTCGAAGGAGAAGCGGAGAGATGGTGGATTGGACAGCAGAGAGAGAAATTCCAGGGGAAGACGAATGCTGAGATCATCTGGGATGAGTTCACTGCAGTGTTCAGGATGTGGTTTGTACCACCGTCAGCTCAGTGACAGATGCAGGAAGCTTTCATGAGATTGGAGCAAGGCCGCAAGTCAGTGATGTAGTACGAGGCCGAGTTTACTGCACTTGCGAGGTATGCTGCTCATCTGATTCCTACTGCCGAGGAGAAGTGTTATAGATTTCTGCATGGATTGAACAGAGAGCTGAGGCATCCACTAGTACCTTTTCGGATCCATAAGTTTTCTGAGCTAGTGGAGCGAGCCTGATTGATAGAGATTGATTTGGCGACACCGGTATCGAGGTACGAGGATACCAGGAGGAGGGGAGATGATTCTGGTAGAGACAGAAATAGAGAGAAGAGAAGCAGGTATGAGGGTTCGAAGGGATCTGCATCGGGATCTGCATCACGATCAGCATCGATAGTATCATCTGGTGGTTCTGGCATGTGCATTCACTGTGGTAAACGACATGCAGGTCAGTGCTACCTATTGACGGGACAGTGTTTTCACTGTGGACAGCAAGGACACAGAGTAGCAGATTGTCCTCAGAAAGGACTGGGTGGAAGGACTGATTCTGGTACGGGTACATGACAATAGAGGACTGTTGGCTCGAGGGCCTACAGTGAGAGATCAGGGAACATGATGGATGATAAGGCTGTCAGAGATCAGAGGGAGACAGTTGCGCCACGACCTCCACTGTCATGCATCTACAGTCTACAGAGTTTACAACATCGTGAAGATCAGCAACGACCGTAAAGTTCTACTGGTAAGATTGATTTGACTAACTGATTGATGTTGACATAAGAACATTGCATATTGACATTTGATTGATTGCATTGTGTGTTCTGTATGGATTTTGACGAGTTTTGATTTGGATTTGGATTTGGATCGATTTGTTTTGCATTGTTTGTTTTGCTTCGTACCTGTAGGGAAATGTCGGGACGACATTTTTCTAAGGTGGGGAGATTGTAATATCTCGTTCCCTTACTGTTCCTCTCTGAATTGGATTTTCCTCCCAGAATCGGCCAGAACGAAGTTGAGATCGTCCAGGCCGATCAGTGCATTGAAAACAGCTGATTTCTGGAGGGTTCTGGAATGATTTCTGGACAGGATCGTCCAGGACGATATTGAGATCGTCCGGGACGATCGGCACTGTTCACAATACCGTCCTGATCATCGCACTGGGAATGGTCTTGGACGATCAGAATTTGGTCTGATCGTCCCGGGACGATCGGGCGATCGGCCAAGCCGATCCGTGTATGATATAAGGAAATGAGCTCGTTTTGAGGAGAGAGAAAATCAGATTTTAAAATCAGATATTTTGAGGAGAGAGAAAGAGAAAGGGAAAAAGAAGAAAAGCTGGTTTTCAAAGACCGCGGAGCGCTTTTCGTCCGACGCTGCTGTTGGAGAAAGTGTAGATCTCGTGGTAAGGACTCCGAACCCTATTTCTGTTTTCAGAGATATTGTGTTTTGATCGAGTTGTGCACTATTTTGTGTTTTTGTAGTCTACTTTTAGACCTGATTTCGTATTGACACAACTTTCACCGCACAACTTTTAGTATGTTATAGATATGACTATTGTACACGATTTGACTGTATTCTACGAAGATTTCATCGGTCGGAATTGATTCTACGCGATTTTACTTGAATAGAAAATTATCAGGACTTGATTTGATTTGGATTCTTTACATTGATAGTCTTGTATTGATGCCGTGGATATTCGTTGGTAATTTGGAGAAATTCGGAATTTGTATCTTTTTGCAGGATTTTTGTGTAAATTTGACCGACTACCGTTACTCTGCCCGATTTTCGTATGATTTCTGATTTATCTAAAACTGATAGATTGAATCGATATGCATATGATTATTGATATGATTGCTTTAATATTGATTATTGATACTGATCACAAGTGGAACCTGGTTGAACATTGGTTGAAGATTGATGATACCTGTACAGGATGGTGGGCCGACGGGCTTTCCTTTAAACATTGATTATTGATATATTGAAGGGAGACATAAGGAGTTTATTGATATGCCGACGGGCGAAAAGAGTGACGACTCTTATTGATTGAACCAATGTATATGATATCTACAACAGCAATATGGATTCTATAACAGCAATATGACCAGTAGATTGTACTTGTTCAGTATATAGTATTGAATTGCATGTTTACTGTCTTGACTTACGGATTTATTGCTTTATCGATTTCTACTTTATTGAACTGATCGGATTTACTGTATCGTACGGATTTCATTGATTTCATCGATTGATTACAGAGCATTGATATTACTGAGCATTGATATGGTCATAGATAGATATAGATATTGCATTGATCGCATGAACATGGACATCGTATAGATTCATTGTACTACTGCCTACTGTTTCTGCACTGTATTGACTGCTTCGTGGATTCATTGTTTCGTATTGCTTTCCTCGATTGATTTCATTGATTAGACCGTATCGATCTGATTGACGGATATTGATTAATTGAGTTGATTTATTGATTTGTCTGCCGCTGCATTGACTGGTTTTATTGACTATTAATTTTCGGATTGCATCGACTACTGATTTGATTTCCGCTGCATAGACTCATTGACCATTGACTGATATGGATTGATAGATTGACATGCATATTGATAGCATCGCCGTGCTTTGATTTCAGTTATAGGTATTAGGTGACCTGCTGGGCTTTGTAAAGCTCATTATATGTGGTTGATATTTTCAGGTCAGGGCTCGGGAGCAGAAGATAGGAATTGATCCAGATCTACAGGTTTTAGTTCTTTTGGTCGATTGATGATTCTTTTGTACTCAGGACAGGATAGTTTCCTTTCTTGTATTGATAGTGTAGTTCCTGAGTATTGTACATGATGTTTTGAGATAAGAATCGACTGATATATTGATGTTTAAATTTTATAGATGTTTGATAGATTGCTTACTGATGGTTTTAGATGACTCTGGTAAATTGTTGGATAATTGATTGACATTCTTTCCAAGTTTGATCTTGGGGTCGTTACAATAAACACGAAATAAACTAAACATGAACACCCATTAATTTAAATGAACCAAGCTTAAACACAAACAAAAAAACTCGAATCAAACACAAACCAAACTTGAACAAGCTGATAATAAACGAACTCAAACATGAACACACACATACTCATATCAGCTCGATTTGTTTGCAACCTAGAGAAGCTCAAAGAACCTCTTTTGTGCCAACCATGTTTCCACCAAGTCACTTTAGTTAAGTTGGAGAAGTAACATTTTATAAAAGATTTAAATTTCAGAGAAGCAGCACCCGACCAAA
This sequence comes from Dendrobium huoshanense, assembly GCA_016618105.1. Classification (NCBI taxonomy): domain Eukaryota; kingdom Viridiplantae; phylum Streptophyta; class Magnoliopsida; order Asparagales; family Orchidaceae; genus Dendrobium; species Dendrobium huoshanense. Next base: position 49,011,329 of record CM028360.1, on the reverse strand, counting down.
GAACAATGTCGCAATCATATTATCATGAATGTTTAGATTTTTGAAACCCACAAAACATCATTGGCCTTTGGCTACTAACTAAGAGGTCTTGCGTTCGAGTCTTGCATATATTATGTGTTTGAATTTGCCTTAATTGACTTAAATATCAAATAGACTTCATATTTTGAATGTAATTTGTCAAAAGATGCAGTTCAGAAGATTATTAAATAATTAAGCATACATACATAAAAGTCGTTTAAAATAAAAAATATCATCTATTATATATATATATATATATATATATATATAATAAATGATATTTCTTATTTTTTGTGTTTGTAATGGATTTAATTTTGAGTTGTTATCCTTTATATTTATCTATTTATTTTTTTATTTGATATATATTATATTACAATTGTCTGATGTAATTTTTTTTCTTTATAAATTATGCTACAGGTTGTGGGACCTGTATGATTAGTTGCATTTATAAATCATGCATTTATTTTTTATTTTTTATTTTTTATTTTTTTTAAAACCCGCGGAGGGGCCTACGTGTTAATTTCAAAATAGAGGTTACAAAGTCCTTAAAAGGATCCACTAGCTCACTAATGCTCGATTGAGCTACAAATAAAAAGTAAAAAAGGCCTATGAGCCTGTGGTTCCTTAACCTAATATTACAATAAGAGCAAAGAAAATGACTAGGGTTGCAGACTCTCAGCACCCAAAAAATGAAGCTCAGAAGATAATCGTTCAGCATTGGCTTCCTGCAAAAAAGGAGAAGCAAAAAGGAAAGCAGCACAAAAAGAAACCAAAAAAGAGTTACCTGAATGTCAAAGCAGGTCATGAAGATAAGAGTGGAATTAAACCTGCAAGGAACTCTCCAAAAAGCAAAATTAGAAGAGAAAAAGTTTAAATTAACAGTGAGAAAGAGCAGACAATAGTAGGCAGATAACTTGATTCGATCACAATAAGATTTGTTGCAGAAAAACACAAAAAATTTCCACTGGCAACAAAGCTCCAGAATGATACAAAGATACCCCAACTACAGCATAAAAAACTCGTAATCCACACAAGGAGATTGCATATGACACAAGCAAAAACTCATATGGAGAGGAAGAAAACCAGAACCAGAGAAAAGGATGGCACGGTAAGGAAAGTTAGTAGTCCATAAAACCAAACGCTGCTAGCAACCCATAGTAAAGTAGACTAACAGGGAAGTAAAATAAAGAGCAGAGAGCAAAGTCCAGGTGAGAAAAGAACCCAGAAACCATAGAAACATAAAATTGAACCGCAGATTAACCATCTCTAATATAAGGAAAGCCAGTGTTATCTAAATTGAACATACCTTGTAAAATAGGATGCAAATTAGTAGGATTAAACTCTACATAATGACAAATATTGCAACCATTCTTAGCTAACCAATCAGCACACGTATTAGCTTCACGATAGATGTGAGAGATATAGCAAGTGACGGTAGAAAGAAAAATTTTAATTTTCCTAATAAGATAAAAACAATCAGGATTGCCAGGAACAATATTGTTAATAATCTGAATGAGGAGCATTGCATTTATAAATCATGCTTCACGTTACAGTGTGCATGCTTCTTGGTCTATATATTTTTTTAATAATGCTACTTGTCTGTCATATTAAAGATTTTTTTTGGCTTTTATAGAAAGTCGGAAAATTTTCTTTAGGATTGTTGGATTCAAATTTTTCCAAGGACGATACCCAATCTTACGAATAGGTGTTTAGTCGAAGATAGTTAGAGAACCAAGTGAGAACGTGTTTAGTATAGAGGTTAAGTGGAAACTAACCTCTAATATCTTTGTGAATAATTCCTATAATATCATGTCTAAATTATGCATCTCACCTCTTGTTAATAGAGTTAAGAGGGCTACATGAAAGATTGTGCATAAAATAAATAGAAAAAATAGTCCATGCTATGTGATCAGTGCAAATAGCATAGATATGTGAACTAGCTAAAAAGATGTACATGTGGACCCCTATCTTTGACTATCCCTTCTCTTTGACAAGTATATTGGGCGAGTCTTTAGGAGAGACCATTTTGGATGGCTTTCAGAACTTGATATATAGGGCAAGTCTCTAAAGGTGAGTCTTCAAGAACATGTTATAAGTCCTTGAGAATAGATGGTGAGTCCTCTTGGCTGAAGCTGTTGCTGGCTTGGGATGAGTTTAATACAAAGAGTTATTTTGGATTCTATATGTGGGTGTTTTGTGTTACTTGATCCAAAATACCCATGGGAGGTTGGTGTTTTTGATTGTGAACCATTGCTATGGGATAGAGAATTATCTTAAGAAGACTGCTTTTTGGATCAAAAACCTATTGGAAAAGACCTTTGGAGGAGCCCAACAAGGAAAATTGCACATTTGGTTTGATCTTCTAGGGTGAATTTGTATATTTTGATCTCCATATGGGTGAGTAGCTACTTGCCCACAAGCTGGTGTTAGTGAATCCTTTGAAGGGCAAAGATTGCTAGGGTGAGTGCTTATTTAACTGCATGCTCTCCGAAGCCGAGTCCCATGAATTGGAATATGATGAGATACATATGAGTTACATACATTGGCATGTATATGTACACAAGGATATCCTAATATAATTTATGTCAAGTTGGATTAAGGGCCTTTAGATTTAAATTAAGATTACTATTTATCTATAATATTATGAATGGCACAAATCTCATAAGAAATCCAAAGGCAAAGTTCATCATGAAGTTATTTTTTCACAAAAAATTTAGCTCAATCCCACCAAAGATATTTATACTTAACTAAATTTTTCACTAAAAGTTTAATTTTGGAATATGAGACTGCATTTATTTAGAAATTTTAGAAGATTGATTCTATCTATACTATATAGTGCATTATTTCCCCCAAATGTAAAACTTTTGTTTAATTAAATAAAATTGTTATGCTCCTCTTTATTTAATGATCAATTCTAATGATGCATGGATGTTATCAATGAATTTGTAAGATGAATTATTTTTAAGAAGTAGTTGCACTAAATTGAGAAGATTTGTTACTTATTTATTATATATAAAGGGATAATACAAAATAAGTATACTAGTTATGAAGAAATAAAATTGATAAAAATAGGGCTTAAAACTAGATGTATTCCCATTTTTATTCAAAATCTTCTTTAATCATATAAATTTTAGAAAAAACTCTAGAATATAATGGCTCTTCATGCATCACTGCAGGAAAACCACTGTTTTCCGGCGGCCACATTTCCGGCGGCTTTCCGGCGCATTTCTGACGGTTTTTTCCCAAGGAAATTTCCGGCGGAATTTCCGCGGCTTTTAAAAATTTAATGAAAATGAATAATTTTTTTACTATTTAAATGATTTAATAAAAAATTAATAATTTAATTAATTTTCATTTTAAAATTAATTAGTTAGCTAAAATTTATTTTATATTAAATATTATTTTTTATTTTAAAGTAATTAGTTTCATTTTTTTAATAATTAAAAATTAATTGATTTTCATACTGAATATAGTTTAAATAAAAAATATAGACAAAAATTTTGTATTTACATCTTCAACAATTCGGTCGGTTGCTAGAAATTTCTCCCAACCGACCGCTGTTCGAGCCTCACTGCGCGCAGACGCGATCGCGCGGGAGGCGGTTCGCGCGGGACGCTGGCAGGAGATCGGGAGGCAGTTCGCGCGGGAGCGCGGGGTCGATTCGCGCGGGAGGCCGGAACGTGGGGTCGGTTTGCATGGGAGGCGGTTCGCGCCGGAGCGCGCGGTGGTGCGGCGCCTCGGGAGCGCGGTGGCGCGGGTGCGGGGTGGCGGTCAGGTCGCGGTAAATGTTTTTTTTTATATATAATTTTGACCGGCGGTTTATAACCGCCGGAATAATTTACCACCGGAAATTATTTTCCTATGCCGTTTTTTTCAGCTGAAACTTAACCGCCGGAAAACCGCCGATAAACTACAAAACCGCTGGAAAAGGTTCAATTTCCGCCGGAAAAGGCCGCCGGAAATGAGTGATTTTCATGTAGTGTATACTATAGTTTCCTTTATCATCCCATCTATGGGATAAGAAGTTAGAGTTCTCTAGAAGAGCATCATTTCTCATATCTGATTGATGGAGAAGCAAAATTTAACGGAGCATGGTAATTGGTCTACATGGTCTATATATGATAGGGGTGTCAAAAGGGATCAATGGGTGTGTCCAACCTAAATTGATATGGGTCTAAACTGTTGAATCTAGTAATTAGGTTGTTAAGCCTAAGTAAATGTCCCACGGCTACCAAGAGGGGGGTGAATTGGTAGTTTTAAAAATTTTAAACCCTCTTAAAATTAAAGTTGAACCGAAATGAAATTCTCTTTTAAAGTTTGTAGAAAAATATTTTTCAACCACAGAGTTGTTAAAACTAAAATTTAAAATGCGGAAACGTAAAAGCAGTAAAGTAAATGACACCAGATTTATAGTGGTTCGGTCTATAACCAGACCTACATCCACTCCTCAGAGGCACCCTCTGAGTATTGCACTAATACCACAAAGTGACTCTCCTTTAGCACCCACAGCAAGGCGGAGAAGCCTATACAAAACCCTCTTTTCACCACTCCCCGGTGCGGCAGAGAACCGTCGTCCTTTTACACAATCCACAGTGCTGGCAGAGAACCGTCGTCCTTTCACACTCTCCTAGTGTGGGCAGAGAACCGTCGTCCTTTCACACTCTCCTAGTGTGGGCAGAGAACCCTACGGCTGTTCACACTCTCCAAGTGTAGGCAGAGAACCTTCTTCCTTTTACACTCTCCTAGTGTAGGCAGAGAACCCACGTCTGTTCACACTCTCCAAGTGTCGGCAGAGAACCGGACCTTTTTGAATGATCTTCTCACAAGAACCTAGAAGAAAGAAAGAAAAGAGTGAAGAAATCCAATTTCACAAGTAGAGATTCTTACCTTAGCAATCCAAGTGAAGCCTTCTTGCTCCAATGGTAGGAATCCTCCTTTGAATGCTCTCTTCCACTCTCCCCTTGACTATTCTCTCAATAGGCACGAAGTTCAAGTGACAAAAAGATTGGGTGGCAGTCTAATTTGAAGTATTTATACAAAAGACAAGAAAAACCGCCCAAAAACTGCAAGTTTTCAATTCTGTACGCAGTGGATCGTCCGGTACGATCGTGGATCGTCCTGGACGATTTTACTTAAATGATCTGAAACGACCTTATTTGTATATGTGTACGAAATGACTTCGTACAGCTGATCGTCCTGTACGAACTAGGTTCGTCCAGTACGAACGGTTATTACAAGGTCGGTTCTAGAAACTGCTGAAAACTGTCCTAAGTCGGTTTATCGTTTGGACGAAAATATGTTCGTCTGGACGAAAATTTTCCAGAGAGCCGATCGTCCTGGATGATGATTTATTTCGTCTGGACGAAAATTTTCCAGAGCGCCCATCGCCGGGGACGATAATTTGGTTTCGTCTGGACGAAAATTTTCCAGAGAGCTGTTCGTCCGGTACGATATTTATTTTCGTCTGGACGAAAATTTTCCAGAGCTCCCATCGCCGGGGACGATATAAAAATTCGTCCTGGACGAATAGGACTTAGAAAAATTTTTCGAAGCAAGTTCCTATTCGTTCCAACTGCTCTATAGGAGATAACTGACAGATCGTCCAGTACGATATATATCGTCCTGTACGATCAGTATAGAATTTCAAGATCTCCTTAGTTTGTGTGTGTGAGATTTTATTCACTCAATTACAATCACTCCCTTTCAAAATTAATTCAAAGAAAAGACACTTCAAATAAACAAAATTTCTCATGTTGAATTTGATTTGAAGTTTTCGTAGTCTGGAGTCTGATTTTCCTGAAATGTTAGTACACACAAGAGCAAGTGCAAATCTTCTGAAATTGTTAGGAGATAACTATTCATTTGAACAATAATGTTTGGAATCATCAAAACTACATAAGTTGCACAAATATAAATCATTCAAATAGCAACTATTCAAACAATCTCCCCCTTTTTGATGATGGCAAAACAATTATTATTAGTATGGTTTCAAGTTAAGACAAAATCTCTTATCTCCTAAACTCCCCCTGAATTTATGAGTACATTAAAATAAGAAGGCATTAAAGAACAAAAATTTTTGTTTTTCTAAAATTTTAACAGAAAACACAAATCACAAACAAAACAAAAACACAAACACAAACATAATAATTTCTCCCCCTTTTTGACAGCAACAAAAAGTGAAGAAGAAAAAGACAAGAAATGTAAATAATAATATGAAATTCATTGTTAAAATTGAATCTAAATTGTGATTTGACATAGAGTATGCAATTTTAAACTAAAGATATTAGGTCAATCATAGAAATTCATAAAATTTATGAAATGATATAACATTGTAAGTAAGAAGAATTTATCAAAGACATGATTCAATTTAGACATTTTGATTATTGAAAATCATTACAAGTGAGATGTAAAAAAAATTCTATATTTCAAAGTTCAATAGAATATAAATGAACATTAGATCAACTTGAATTAAGAGATTAAACGAATTTGGAAAGAAGAGAATTACCTCATGTGGTGCTTTGCACATCTTTTTCAAAGTTTTGGAGCACATTTTTGTGCATTTGTCTTTGGTTGGGCTTATTTTGTGCCTCTTTTTCACTTTGCAAATTTTTGCGAATCCCTTTTGATTTTTGTACATTTGTACAATTTTCAAGAGTAATTTGACCAATTCTTTCCAAAATCTATAATCTAACATTTCAAATATTTCTAGGTGCATAAATATCATTTGAGCATAGAAATACAAAATAAGATAACATCAAAATTGCAATAACAATATTAAATTTTATGTAGTCTAAATGAATAGACATGAATTTAACAATTCTAAATACAACAAGTTATAGACAAATTATAAATTTAGAAAGTCTAGATTTTCTAATATAGATAATCTCACATTACAATCGAATTTGAGCACAATGTAGATTAAAAAAAAATTAAATTCATAATGATTAGCCACATTTCAAAACAAAACTAGGACAAACAAACTTTCATTGATTAAAAAGAAAATTACATAAAAACATTGAACTTTAAAAAAAAATAACAACAAAACAAAAACTACAACAGACACACACAAAAAAAAAACTTCTACTGTTCTGGAGGAGGAGGAGGAATGCCACCAAAGAGATTGAAGTAGGAGGCCATTAACATTACATTGGTATTTATTTCATGAACTTCATCTCTAATATTACCAATGTCATGTTGCTGCTACGTAAGGTGAGCATCAAATTGATCAAACCTTTGATCAATGTGAGTCTCCAGTCTATCAAATCTCTCAATCAGATTCTGGTAATCTGATTGAGAAGCAGAAGCTTGCACTCCTTCTTCTTCTTCTTCTGAAGCACTACCATGTGCTTTTTCTTTTTCTTTTTCCTCCCTGAAGAGCAGTCTGAAAGATGCATCGTTGTAATAAACTGGCTCTTCATATTCCTCATCAGGATGGACTATATTGTACTTATTCTCCAAAACATAAGTAATCAAGTGCCCTAAAGAAATATTCTTCTTCCTCTTCTGATCAGGATGTCCTATTTCTGAAAGCCCATAGATATGATCTAGGATGAGTTGGGCTTCATCAATAGGTTGTCTTTTCATGATTAAAAAAGTTAGACAAGAAAGAAGAGGAGTAATGTTAATCCTATCACCAGCTTTAGGAATAATTGAGGATCTAAGGATATGCTGGATGATTCGGGCATCTTGGGTCATACCGGCCACTCTAGCAACATGATTGTCAATTCCATTTTCTCTAATTACCCTATTGATTTCATACCAATGGAAGACGTTTTCTGACATTAGTGTGTGAGCTCTATATCCTTCAGTCCTTAAGTTTAAAAATGCACCAAGGTCGTGCTTGGTGATCTCAACTTTTTTCTTAAAAACAAAAGAACTAATGATAGAGTGGTCAGGATTGAAACTCATGTTGGCTAGGAAGTAATGGTAGGTTTGCTTATTGTAGAGGTGGACAAGAGAGAGAATGAAATGAAATTGGGTTGAGGCAAAGAGGTGTAATACCCTAAATTTCAACTCCGTTTGGATAAGAATGCGAGACGGAGTGATTTTCGCAGAAGCAAAACGAGGAAAAGATTCCTCATTTGCTTTGGAAAGGAAGTTGTCTGGAGCATTCCTGTTGGGTTTCTTCACCAAAACTTTTTGTCTCTTGCTAGAGGAGGCCATAGTTGATTTGATGTAGAAAGGGATTGAAAAAGATGTTTGAAAGTGTGATTTTCAAGTTTGAAAGCCCTCATATTTAAAGAAAAACGATATGTTCGTCCTGGACGAAAATATTCGTCCTGGACGAAAAATTATTGTTCGTCTGGACGAAGTAATTTCGTACAGACGATCCAATTCGTCCAAAATGTAACGGCTTTTCGTATTCAACACAACTTACGATGCGTCCCTTCGTACAGGCTTTTTGACTTGACCGATCGTACATACGAAAATATTTCGTACAGACGATCAAAAAGCGTTTCGTTTTAATGACTCTTGAAAACCGTCCCCTACAATGAATCGACACATGTTCGTACATACGAAAAAAAATTTCGTACAAACGAAGTTCGTATTAAAAACTGTCTTATCCACTCAACCGCTGCATTCAATCGTCCCGACGTTTGAGAAAAAGAAAAAATCGTACGGAACGATCACAGATCGTACAGACGATCCAATAAAAAAACTGCTCTCAAAACGGTTTAAATTCGCGCAAACTGTTTCTTAACACATCGTCCTGTACGAAAAATTTCGTCCTGGACGATCTCCAAAAAAAAATTTTTGATTTTTAAATTTTTAAATTAACAAAAACAACAAAAATAATCAACAACACAGAAAACATAAGACAAAAACATAAATTCAAAAACAATTCATACAAAAACACAAAATTTACAAAATCACAAAAACAAAATACAACAAATATCAATGTTGCAAAGACATTTTGGTTAAGCATTCAAATCAATAACACCAAGCCTTGTTCTTAAAGTACTGAAGGTATCAAAGGCTAAAGGTTTTGTAAAAATGTCTGCAAGTTGATTTTCAGTTGAAACATGTATGAGTTCAATTTCTCCTTTGGATACATGATCCCTTATGAAATGATGCCTTATATCAATGTGTTTGGTTCTAGAATGTTGAATAGGATTTTTGGAAATGCAAATAGCACTAGTATTGTCACAATAAATTGGAATAGTGCCTATAGTTAATCCTAAGTCAATCAACTGTTGTTTTAACCAAAGTACTTGTGCCACACAACTTCCTAATGAAATGTATTCTGCTTCTGCAGTAGATAGTGCCACTGAATTTTGTTTTCTACTAGACCATGAAACTAATGAATTTCCAATGAATTGACATGTTCCAGAAGTGCTTTTCCTATCCACTCTACAGCCTGCAAAGTCAGAATCTGAGTAACCAATAATTTCAAATGAAGAGCTAAACTTAGGATACCAAATTCCTAAGTTTTGAGTTCCTAGTAGATATCTTAAAATCCTTTTCACTGCTGTCAAATGTGATTCTTTTGGATCTGATTGAAATCTAGCACATAAGCAAACACTAAACATAATATCTGGTCGGCTAGCAGTCAAGTAAAGTAAAGATCCAATTATCCCTCTAAATTTCTTTTGATCAACAGATTTTCCCTTAAGGTCTTTATCTAACTGAACTGAAGAACTCATTGGTGTACTAACAGGTTTAGCATTATCCATTTCATATTTTTTGAGGATGTCCTTAATATATTTGGTTTGACTAAGAAAAGTACCTTCCTCAAGTTGCTTAATGCTAAATCCTAGAAAGTAATTTAAATCTCCCATTAGACTCATTTCAAATTCACTACTCATTGTTTTAGAAAAATCATCACAAAGATGTTTATTTGAAGATCCAAAGATGATGTCATCCACATAAATTTGAACAATAAGTATATCCTTTCCAATTTTCCTTAAAAAGAGAGTTGTATCCACACTTCCTTTTTCAAAAGATCTTTCAAGTAGGAAAGGTGCTTAACCTCTCATACCAAGCCCTAGGTGCCTGTTTCAATCCATATAATGCCTTTTTTAATTTGAAAACATGATTTGGAAATTTAGAGTTTTCAAAACCTGGAGGTTGTTCTACAAAAACATCTTCTTCAATTACTCCATTTAAAAAGGCACTTTTGACATCCATTTGAAACAATTTAAAACCTTTAAAACAGGCAAAGGCTAGTAAAACCCTAATTGCTTCAAGTCTAGCTACAGGAGCAAAAGTTTCCTCAAAATCAATTCCTTCAATTTGATTATACCCCTTAGCTACTAATCTAGCCTTATTTCTAATGACTACTCCTGAGTCATTCATTTTATTCTTGAACACCCACTTGGTTCCAACAACACTTTGATCTTTTGGCCTTGTAGTTAGTTCCCAAACTTTATTTCTTACAAATTGATTCAACTCTTCTTACATGGCCAATATCCAAAATTCATCTGAAAGTGCTTGATCAATGTTAGTGGGTTCAACAGTTGAAATAAAGGCTGAATGATTGACTTCCTTGTTTAATCCACGCCTAGTTCTAACACCCTCACTTGGTTCACCTATGATTAATTCCTTTGGGTGGTTTTTAGAAAATCTCAAATTTCTAGGCAAAGGGTCTTCTCTTTCTAAATTTTCTTCCACATTTTCTTCCAAATTTAATCTATCAATATTTTGGGAGTTTTCTTCAATTTCTTCTTCAACAACTTTTGGCTCTTCCAAGTTTCCATTTTCATCAAAAACAACATGTGTGGTTTCTTCAATAACTAAAGTTCTTTTGTTGAATACTCTATAAGATTTTCCAACACTTGAATATCCAACAAAAATTCCTTCATCTGATTTTGGATCAAATTTTCCTAAGGCAGATTTTCCATTATTATGTATGAACACCTTGCAACCAAATACATGCAAATGAGACAAATTTGGTGTTCTTCCTTTTAGCAATTCATAGGGTGTTTTATTCAAATTTGATCTCACATTCACCCTATTCAGAACATAGCATGCAGTGCTAACCGCCTCAGCCCAAAAATATCTAGGAAGTGAGTATTCTGCTAACATTGCTCGGGCGGCTTCTATTAATGTTCTGTTCTTTCTTTCAACTACTCCATTTTGTTGAGGAGTTCTAGGTGCAGAAAAATTGTGATCAATCCCATTTTCTTTACAGAAATTTTCAAATCTTTCATTTTCAAATTCTCCTCCATGATCACTTTGTATAGAAATTATTTCACATCCTAGTTTTCTTTGTATCCAAGTTGAAAAATTTCTGAATTCCTCAAATGATTCACTCTTATGAAAAAGAAATTTAACCCAGGTGAATCTTGAAAAATCATCTACTATAACAAATCCATATACCTTTCCTCCTAGACTAACAGTGCTTACTGGTCCAAAAAGATCCATGTGTAGTATTTCTAAAGGTTTACTGGTCCTAAGATCTTTAATGGACTTAAAAGAGGAATTCACTTGTTTTCCTAATTGACATGCATCACACAAATGGTCCTTAGTAAAGTCTAGTTTAGGTATTCCTCTCACCAAATTCTTTTGGGTAATTTTTCTAAGATTTTTCATACTAGAATGACAAAGTCTCCTATGCCAAAGCCATGATTCATCAGAAACAGTTTTCAAACAAAAAACAGTAGGAGATTGAATATAATTTAAATCTAGCATGTAAACATTGTTCACCCTTTTTCCATTTAAAACAATTTTCCCATTTAGGCTAATTATGCAGCTAGTAGGTAAAAATTTTACATTATAGCCCTTATCACATAGCTGACTTATGCTAAGCAAATTATGTTTTAATCCTTCAACTAATAAAACATTGTCTATAAAAAAGTTTTTCAAGTTTCCAATCATACCTGATCCAACCACTTTCTTTGTGATATTATCTCCAAGTGTAACCTTGCCTCCACTCCTGGCTTCCAGCGTTATGAATTGAGCAGTATCTCCAGTCATGTGCTTAGAACATCCGCTGTCCAGGTACCATATACTCTCACGAGGTCTTGTGTGAGAGTATCCCTGCAAAATTCTCAAATGTTAGACCTGGGAACCCAAACTAGTTTGGGTTCACCTTTACGAAATTTATAATCAGATGCATGTGTGATATGTCTAGGTTTATGCATCTTAATTCTCCACACCAAATTAGATTTAACCTTTAAAGTGCAGGTGTGAGATATATGTCCCAAAAATCCACAATTGTTACATTTAACATTAGGAAAAATATTCCTATGTTTTCTCTCATATGATTGTCTTCTAAGGGATTTCATGAATTTAGGATAATATTTAGGATTTGTAAAATCTTCAAGTTTAGGGGGGTTCCTATTATCCTCGAGAGCTCTTATAGTAAGTTTGTAAAATGAATTCATTTCCTCCAAGATTCGATTTGTATAACTTACTCTATATGTCTTGTGCTCAGATTCATCCTTAAATTTCTAAAATTCTTTTTCAAGTTCAGCATAGGATGATTTTAAATTCTCAAAATTTTTATTCAAGTCATCATATTCATCAAGTAGTTTCATGTGGTTGCTATCAATTAAAGCATGATCTTTCCTAAGGATTTCGTGTTCCTTATTAAGCTCTTCCAATTCTAAGACTAAACTAGCATGCATCTTTTTCGTTTTCCTATATGCATCATGCATGTGTTCAGAAACTTCAAACAATTCATTATAAGTTAAATCACATACCTCTTCTTGATCTGATTGTTCAGCTTTATCTGCCATCAAGCAAAGGTTGGTGACTTCTTCTTCTTTTTCAGTCTCAGATGAGTCTGAAGCTGAGTCCGCCCAAAAAGCCTTTTGAAACTTCTTCTTGCCCTTCTTTACCATTGGTTTCTCCTCTACCTTCTCCTTGCTAGGAGAGGCTTTGAGTTTTGGACAGTCAGTCTTTATATGACCTGGTTTCCTGCATTCATAACAAATTACTTCATTAGAAACCTTGCCATTTCTATTATACTTACCTCTATTCCATTGCTGGCGTCTCTTCTGCTTCCTCTTTAAAAAGCTTTTGAATTGTCTAGTCATCAGTGCTATATCATCTTCATCCTCAGGTTGTGAGTGTTCACTTTCTGACTCTTCCACATTTAGTGCAATATTCTTGTCCTTTCTTGGTTCACCTGCATCAATCTTTCTTTGACTTACTCCTTGCTCGTAAGCAATGAGTGAACCAAGAAGATTGTCAATAGAATAAATGTTCAGATCTTTTGACTCTGTAATTGCAGTAATTTTAGCATCGTATGCAGTAGGTAAACAACGAAGAATCTTATTAACCATTTCAGCATTAGTTATTTCCCTACCAAGAGCATGCAAAGAGGTGACAATTTGAGTGAATCTTGTGTACATGTCAGATATAGATTCATTAGGTTTCATTCGAAATAGTTCGTAGTCATGTAACAAGATATTGAGCCTTGATTGCTTAACCTCATTTGTCCCTTCATAAGTAATACAAAGTCTATCCCATATGTCTTTTCCGCTTTTACAAGTGGAAACTCGCATGTAGTCTTCAGATTTTAAAGCACAAAAGAAACTATTTAAACATTTCGCATTTAATTGTGCTAAGTCACGTTCTTCTATAGTCCAATCTGCATAGGGTGTATCTACCCTAATTCCATCAACCAATCTAGTTGGTTTTGTGTAACCTTCTTGGACTAACATCCACATGCGATAATCAAGTGACTGTAAGAAAGTAGACATGCGTGTTTTCCAAAAATCAAAAGGAATATTGTCAAACAGTGGAGGTCTAGTGATAGAGTAACCCTCAGGTGTGTTTCGGTTTCCAAATGTAGCCATCTACGTTAATCAAAAAGTAGTTCAAACTTATGATTTTGAAACTATGCTCTGATACCACTTGTTGAATCTAGTAATTAGGTTGTTAAGCCTAAGTAAATGTCCCACGGCTACCAAGAGGGGGGTGAATTGGTAGTTTTAAAAATTTTAAACCCTCTTAAAATTAAAGTTGAACCGAAATGAAATTCTCTTTTAAAGTTTGTAGAAAAATATTTTTCAACCACAGAGTTGTTAAAACTAAAATTTAAAATGCGGAAACGTAAAAGCAGTAAAGTAAATGACACCAGATTTATAGTGGTTCGGTCTATAACCAGACCTACATCCACTCCTCAGAGGCACCCTCTGAGTATTGCACTAATACCACAAAGTGACTCTCCTTTAGCACCCACAGCAAGGCGGAGAAGCCTGTACAAAACCCTCTTTTCACCACTCCCCGGTGCGGCAGAGAACCGTCGTCCTTTTACACAATCCACAGTGCTGGCAGAGAACCGTCGTCCTTTCACACTCTCCTAGTGTGGGCAGAGAACCGTCGTCCTTTCACACTCTCCTAGTGTGGGCAGAGAACCCTACGGCTGTTCACACTCTCCAAGTGTAGGCAGAGAACCTTCTTCCTTTTACACTCTCCTAGTGTAGGCAGAGAACCCACGTCTGTTCACACTCTCCAAGTGTCGGCAGAGAACCGGACCTTTTTGAATGATCTTCTCACAAGAACCTAGAAGAAAGAAAGAAAAGAGTGAAGAAATCCAATTTCACAAGTAGAGATTCTTACCTTAGCAATCCAAGTGAAGCCTTCTTGCTCCAATGGTAGGAATCCTCCTTTGAATGCTCTCTTCCACTCTCCCCTTGACTATTCTCTCAATAGGCACGAAGTTCAAGTGACAAAAAGATTGGGTGGCAGTCTAATTTGAAGTATTTATACAAAAGACAAGAAAAACCGCCCAAAAACTGCAAGTTTTCAATTCTGTACGCAGTGGATCGTCCGTACGATCGTGGATCGTCCTGGACGATTTTACTTAAATGATCTGAAACGACCTTATTTGTATATGTGTACGAAATGACTTCGTACAGCTGATCGTCCTGTACGAACTAGGTTCGTCCAGTACGAACGGTTATTACAAGGTCGGTTCTAGAAACTGCTGAAAACTGTCCTAAGTCGGTTTATCGTTTGGACGAAAATATGTTCGTCTGGACGAAAATTTTCCAGAGAGCCGATCGTCCTGGACGATGATTTATTTCGT
>CM028360.1:48976331-48991331 GCA_016618105.1 Dendrobium huoshanense | reverse complement strand
AAACCCAAGCCTTGCTAGCACAAAGTCAATTTTTTTTATTCAGACCTTGATCAACCCATTTGAACTCGAGTCACAGTCGTGTCTAACGGCTCAATATGATCAATAATGATAAATATTAAAAAGATAGTTATACCTCATTTTGCACGCGCTCTGCAGCCAATTTGGCATCCTCAGCTCTCACAAGAAGGAAGAGTTTCTTCACATTAGGTTGAACTCTAAGAACCTTCTCCACAAAGACTTCAAACCAAGCAACAAACAAGAACATGCATTAGAACTATATCTTTCAACTTTTGAAAGTGCGACCAAGGGTTTGTTTGGACCGACTTTCTTACTGCTTCTTAAATCAACTTTTTAGTACAAAAATTTAAATTTTTGTACTAAAAAACTTCTTTAAGAAGCAGGAAGAAAGCGATATCAAACGAAGCCTAAAACAAAAACTCATGTTATATAAGGCATATTAATAGACGAAATGGTTTGTGAGATAATACTCTTTGCTAGAAAACCAGTGGCACCAGTAACAAAGATGCTCTTATCCTTGAAGTACTCAACTATACTACCTATCTCCATCGTGAGCCAATAGTTTTTATATAAAAACTATCAACAAAGAAATATAAGGAATCAAAGAGATGTAGATTTAAGAGAATTTCCTTAGGCGTTTATTTATATACAAGATGGGATGGCATATGCATATGTCCAAGAGATATCCTTTTCTTAAAGTGATAATTAATATGGTCATAGGTTGGCCTTGTATTACTATTATTATTATTATTAATATTTCATATTTTTCTCATATGAGGGCATTCATGACATGCCTCTGTTCTTTGAAATCTGTCTGGTTCTCTTTGTTCAGAAAGAAATACATTCTATATAATTAAGGCTTCATTTGCGACAGTTTTCTTATTGTTTCTTAAAGTAGTTTCTTAGTACAAAAATTTAAATTTTTGTATTAGAAAGTTGCTTTAAGAAGCAGAAAGAAAGATGTCACAAACGAAGCCTAAGCCTCTTATTGGTAATTATACTTACATAATGCAATAGGATTACTTAAGAAATTGTCGTATTTATGAAATTGAAGAAAATAGCTCTAATCATATCAAAGGAAAAATTATGGTTATTTCATATCACAAGGACGGAGCCAAAATCTGTTATTAGCGGCGGCATAAATTAATGATATTTAAAATACTTTTAATTTTTTTTGGATAATTTTTTTTGCCTTTTAATTTAATAGTTTATATGAAATAATTTTCCGATCATTCAATATCAATATTTATTTTTAATAAATTATTAAATTAAAAAAATTTTATTAGTTGTTTAACATTAAAATCTACTTTTTTATTTTCTTTAAATGTTTAAGTATTACTGTTAATTAAAAAAGAAATTAAAAAATTGTATTAGTTGTTTTACATTAAAATCTACTATTTTTTTTTCTTTAAATGTTTAAGTATTAGTGTTATTAAAAAAGAAATTTATAATGTAACCCCAAGATTGTTGTCCTACTCATATATTATACAAAAATACAGAATTATAGTTTATTAGATTATCAACTTTAAAATTACTGTCAAAAGATATTTAAAATTTAAAATTTTAAGGAAATCATATATTATACAAAAATATAATCTCATCGATGACAAATTATTCTAATTTATTAATAATCAAATTATTATGCATTAAAAATAATTATTAAAACTTATATTATTTATTATAAAATAGTTATCAAATACAATTAGATTAGATAATTTTAAAATTACTACTCGTAATGAATTACATTAGTAATAATGTAATATTGAAGAAATCTGATCTTGGTATTACTTTTAGTTGTAATATGCTGTAACTAGGAGAGGAATGAAAGTTGAAGAAGGGAAAACAGCAATAACTATAGTAGAAAACTAAAGCCTGAGGAAGCTTAATTATGGCAAACATATTTGGCATAACTTTCCATTGTTTCTCACCCCTTTACTTGTTAATTATAGCTAATATATAAAGGTTTTAATACTGAGTACTTGTGCCAGATAGAGTGGAATAGCTTTAATGGTGTTGATTTGGTTTCAGAGAAAGCTCCTCTTGACTTGGAGAAATTATTCTGTGCGGACAATGGACCGTTCGGAGGCAAATCAGAACATGCCATGTCACCCGGTACACAATAAAAAAGTGATGTGGCGCGTTCTGATTCGCCTCCGAACGGCGTCCGTATCCGCACAAATAATTTTACCTTAGTTTGTACTAATGGAATGTCATTGTTAATTTTATTATAAAAATAGTTTTTTTTTTTTTTTAGTTAAAACCCTCACAAGGGGCCTACGCGTTAATAATCAAAATCGGTTACAAGGTCCTTAATAGGAACCTCCAGCTCTCTAATGCTCGAAAGAGCTACATATAACAAAACGAAAAGAAAACCTATGAGCCGGTGGTTCCTATTACTACGATTACAAAAATAACACCAAAAGCACCTAGGTCTGTGAGTGAGCAGAAACCAAAAAAGGAAGCAAATAATGAAAGCATTCCGCTCAATCTTCCTGCAAAAAAACAAGTAACTATGGCCAAAAAATAATAATAACCCAAAAAAACTGACCTTATAACCCGTATAATGAATTAGAATGGAATAATCTAAAAACCTGCAATTAAAAAACACCAGATTAGTAAAACCAAAGAAACCCAGAGCAGAATCATTCTTACCATCCTTTTTAATCAAATAAATCCGGATAATACTCTCCTCATCCATACAATGAGTAAACCAACAACCCGTGAGACTATACCAGTTCAAAAACATCCTCCAGTTCAAACCAACCAGCTCAACGAAAAACCAGTATAAAAAAGAAAAGGTGTACACCTCCAGGCATTTCCTAGTAAACTCACCCATTAAAACCCAGCCAACAACAGCAGCCATCACCCCAGCAAGAAACAACTCCCCAGATTGAGAAATAACCCCAACCAGAAAAAATAAAACCGCAACTCCAAACAACCACCTCAACCCCAACAAAACAAGATAAAACAGATAATAAGCAGCAACCAAAAACCCAAGGCTAAAAACCCCCCAGCTGGATAAAACAAACACGCCCCGCAAAGCAGAGGGCACAAAAACAACAGAAAAGAGAAGCATGAAAAACAGACCGTAAAAACACAAGAGAGAGCCACCCATTAATTTTTTCTAGCAACAGGAATCCCCAAATTATCCTTTCTCACAAGCTCCCTTAATTGATCCGGCAAACAATTTGGTTCAAATAAGATATCAATACCAGAAGAACAACCCAAATTCGCTAACCAGTCAGCACAGGAGTTGCATTCTCTGAAAATATGGCTTAAGGTGCAGTTTAACTTAGACAAAGCAATTTTAATATTTCTAATAAGATAAAAAAACTGCGGGTGAACAGACAAATCCTTCTTAATAAGTTGAGTAACCAGCAAAGCATCCACCTCAACATGAACATTATGAATACCATTAGACAAACAAAACTCCAAACCTTTATGAAGACCCAAAAGCTCAGCAAAAATAGCTTTACACGGATTAAGAGGCCCCGTAAAAGCCAAAATCACCTCGCCAGAGGAACTACGAATTAAGCCCCCCATGCCCCCAGATAAATGATTAACAGCCCTGTCAGTGTTAAGCTTAAAGAAAGGAAACTCTGGTTTCAGCCAATTAACAAAGATCACCCTATTGTGAACCAGAGAATCAGCAAAAGAAATACCAATACCCATAGCATAACTATGACAGTTTTTAAAGTCTTTTTCCTTCAACAGATTAGCACTGAAGCATTGACAAATTCTAGTATTAACATTAGCAATGATGTCATTAGAATTAATCTTAATCCCCTTGTGTTTGGAATTGTTTCTAGCCTTCCAAATGAACCACAAAATGAAAATAGGCAAAATATTATAAATATGACCCTTATCATTACTCACCCATTTAGAAAGCCTAGTATAGATGTTCTCATTCTATGTAACAGAGTAAATTTTGTTAACCGCATTAGAAAAAAAATTCCAAACATTCTTAGCCGTATTACTATTAATAAACACATGCTAAATAGTTTCTATATTAAAACAACACTGACATTTAGAGGGAAGCAGAAAACATTTGTTCCACAGACGGTTGTCCACCGGTAAGAAACCTTTAATGCATCTCCAAGCAAGAATAGAGTAAGAAACCGGATTGCATTTATTCCACAAGGCCTTAAAAACATTAGAAACAGAATGCTTAGCTCTAAAATTGTCCCAAACTATATTAAGATTGAATATGCCATTGGAAGAAGCATTAAAAATAACACAGTCAGTAGCACTTAATAGCAAAGGGATGCTAATAATATGAATGATCACCTCATTAGGAACAATATTACTCAACTCCAAAATGTTCCAATTACCGTCAGCCACTAAACTGGAAACTTTAGTATTAAGAAGCGTATGAGTATTAAGAATGCTATCGATAGAACCAATACCCAACCAATTATCCTGCCAAAAAGCAATGTCACCTTTACCCAACCCCCATTGCAAAAATTGCTCGGCTTCACAACCAATTTTACACAATCTTTTCCAAACCAAGGAATCACCAATCTTAAAGGTACAATATAAAGGATGATTATCTTTGCAATACTTGAAATGCAAAAATTTAGACCAAAGACTATTATTAGCTCGAAAAGTAAACCATAATTTATGAAAAAAAGCATGCACCATATCCAAAATGCTCTTACAACCCAAACCATCTTCATTGACAGGACCACACACTTTATTCCAGGAAGCTCAGTAAATAGACGAATGCGCATTATTGGCTCCCCAGAAAAACTTGTTGATAATCCGTTCCATTTTCAAGCAGATCGCAGCATAAGGGTGAAGAGTGTAAAAAATAAAGATAGGGATAGAGTTTAACACATGCTTGATCAACATTAATCTACCCCCGAAAGAAAAGAATTTAGTGGTCCAATTAGAAATTTTGTTATGGAAACTATTTAACATATATTCAAAAATAGAATTCCTTTTCCTACCTTTAAAAATAAGGGTGCCCAAATACTTGATAGGAAAATTAACACAATTAAAATTACAAACTCTAATAATCTCATTTCTCTTATCAAGATTTATCAACTTAGAAGCAATGAAATTACTCTTGTTTCTATTAATGTTAAGCCCACTGATTTTATAAAATTCAACTAAAAACTCCACCAGAATTTTGATATTATTAATACAAGCATTAGAAAAAATTATGAAATCATCCGCAAAACAAAGATGAGATATATAAATACCTCCTTTAGTACGATACTTCAAAGCCGGGTGTCTCATGAATAATTCCTCAAGACTTTTGGAAAGATAATCAACAATAATAATAAACAAAGAAGGAGACAAAGGGTCACCTTGTCTCAAACCTTGAGAAGACTTAAAAAAACCGTGACAAGCACCATTAATAATAATAGAAAAGTAGCAATTATCAATACTATTTCTCACCAAACCAATAAACAACTCACTAAAACCAAACAAAGCAAGCACTTTATATAAAAACTCCCAATTAAGATTGTCATAAGCTTTAGTAATATCTAACTTGAAGATAATATAACAACTATTAGTTTTGATGTTAATATCATGGGCAATTTCTTGTGTAAGAAGAATGTTATCAAAGATACTTCTCCCTTTGACAAATCCCGTTTGATTTTGAGAAATAATTCTAGGAAGAATCTCCACCAGTCTAGAAGAAATAATTTTAGAAACTAATTTATTAAAAAAAGAACATAAGCTTATGGGTCTAAAATCATTCCAATCATTGGTACTATCTTTCTTGGGAATTAAAACAATGCTAGTAGAAGAGAAAAATTTGACATAAGGTTTCCCAGAAAAAAACTCTTGAACAGCTTCAATAATATCAGCCTTGATAATATCCCAAGTTTTCACAAAAATTTTAGTAGTAAAATCATCAGGCCCCGCAACCGAGTCCTTGTTCATAGTTTGGATGACATTCCATATTTCCTCTTCCAAAGGAGGATTAGTCAACATGCAATTATCAATATCAGAAATGCATTTAGGAACAATGAAAGGATTACCAATATTCTGGGGGCTGAAATTACTATTGAAAATGCTTTTAAAATGATTCACACCAGAGTTAATAATAGAGGCATCATCCTCCAAAATCCTCCCATCCTTATCTAAAATTTTGAAAATGTAGTTCTTACTTTTTTTCTTGTTATACATAGCATGAAAAAATTTAGTATTTCTATCCCCCTCAACCAAAAATGTTGTAGTAGGCTTTTGTTGCCAATAAATCTCCTCTTGCTCATGAAGAGCAAAAAGCTTAAGCTTGGCTTCATTCAGACAAGAAATGTGACTAATAATAGGATTAAGAGCAACACTCTTTTCCAAATTAACCACCTCCATTTCAGTATTTTTAATATTATCAAAAATGTTTTTAAAAACATGTTTATTCCACCAACGGAGCACTTGTTTAAGTCTACTAAGTTTATGCCACAACTTAGCCATCCCAATTAAGTTATTAGAAGGAAAAGTAGGAGCTTGCCAATTCGTTCTGACCACATTTAAAAAATCCTGGTGAGAAATCCACATATTTTGAAACTTAAAGGCAGAAGAAATAAAGTTCTTATTAACATTAATAGAAAGAAGTAAAGGAGCATGATCCGAAGCAGTTCTACTTAAATGCTCAACATGAGTCATATTAAAATTAGCAATCCAATAATTGTTAAACAGCATTCTATCAAGTCTTTGCCAAAGATTACCTCTATTCCACGTGAACTGTTTACCAAAGAAACCAATGTCATGTAAATCACAATGAGAAATCATGGAGTTGAAATCTTCCATAGCCTTAAAAATAGGCAAAGCCCCTCCCAATCTTTCACTAGCATTAGTAATTGTATTAAAATCTCCCCCAATACACCACGGCCCCAAACAAGAAGAAGAAAAATTCCATAATTGCTCCCATAAAGATAATCCGCCAATTCTAGAGCTAGCAGCATAAACAAAAGAAGCATTGCAATTAAAATTAAACATGTCAATATTAACATGAACAACTTGAATAAAGTCCCCTAAAATATTAATTTTAACAGAATTCTTCCACAAAATCCAAATTTTATTAGAACAATTAGCAAAATAATGAGAAAAACCCAAGTTAGAAGCAGTAGGCATAAGTTTATCCGACTTAATCATAGGTTCAAGTAAAACTAAAATGTTGATGTTATGAATTCTACAGAGGTTCTTAACTCTAATCTTAGAATCCTTACCCCCCACCCCTCTAATATTCCAGATAAGAGACTTAACCATTAGACCTACCTTTAAATTTAGTTTGAGTTCTAGTGTAACGAGGAGTAGCTTGTAGCACTTGTTTACCTTTTTTCTTACCTTTCTTCCTATTCACATTTATAAACTCCTCCTCCCCCAAAGAATTAGAAGTAGATCCTTCACCCTCACATCTTTCAGATTCTTCCCCATTTTTACTATTTATAGACTGAGAAGACTTATTATCAACTCCCATACGAGGTGGGATAATTTCTCCTTCTTCACTATCACCAAAACCAGAATTAACATTATTCGAAAGTTTAGCATCAGTATTCAGAAGCTTACCATCCAGACAATTCACCTTAGAATTGGCAACATTAACATCAATAATAGTGTCTTTAATGTGAACATTGTTTTGAAGCATAGATTCAATGGAGACATATAAATTAGGAGATAAAGCATCATCTTTTCTCACCACCGTTCCTTCCCCAACATCTTTCCCAGCAATAGCAACATCAGCATTAACAACATCATTAATTTCCACATGAGTAATGGGTTTCGAAACAACCTGGGCAGCAACCAGGCTGTCAGCATTAACCATAATAGGAGATCCATCCGCTAGCACAGGACCTTGTTCCTTAACAATAAGCTCAACATTGGGAGGATTAGACACATGAGTATTTTTTTTTTTAAATCAGGATGAAGTTTAAAGCATTCACCAAGCCCATGACCGTGCATCTTACAGTGTGTACAGAAATCTACCACTTTTTCAAACTCTACCTTTTGCATGTAACCAAAATCCCTAGATCCAACCCAGATTTCTTTCGAAAATTTATTAGAAATATCAACTTCCACAAGTATACGAGCCACCGATGGCCTTGTCCTGGAAGCCGTGGCTTGATCAATCTGCAAAGGTCTCCCAAAAACCGAACCTAGAGCATGCAAAACTTGCGGATTAAAAAAATATAAACGTAAATTCGGGAAAGAGATCCACACTGGCACAATAGGCGATTCCTCATGAATATAAAAAAAAGGAGTCCATTTTAAAATCTTCATTTGAAAATTACTAATAAAATAAGATCTTATAGCAAAAATACGACTATAATCCATGTCATTCGACAGTTGTATGACCACATGACGAGAATCCAAAAGACCGATAGAATAAAAGCCAGAAAGCTTCAGATTCGCAAAAAAACTCCGAATGGTGTCCAGATTAGGTCTACGAATGTTAAACTTTCCTACTAAAGTAAATTTAAAAGGAGAAGCCAATTTTAAAATATCCTCATCAGACATGAGAACAGCAGGAGCTCCATTAATGACAGACTGAGTAAATTTCGGAGCATTCTCACCTTGGCAAAGATCCCCCGATAAAACATCTTTAAAAGACCTAGACGGAGTTTTAGATAAAGCATCACCTTCCAAGTTGAAGAAACCTTTACTTTTACCAAGAATCGGGCTAGCTACCTTCCCCCACGGGTTCGAGGAGGCCATAGCCGCCAGATTAAGACCCTAGAAGGGGGGAAATCGGCCACACAGTTACCAGAGCACCTCCAAACGAGATCCACCAGAAACGAAAAGGAGAAACGGCCTGAAGGAAGGAAAACTCGAGAAACCCTAAAATCGCCAGGAGGCGGCTAGGGCGAGATGGAAACGACTTTTGAGACTGTTGTATCTTAGGATGAATTCTACAGTTGGCTTTGACTTCCCTTATATAAAAATAGTTATTAATCATAATAATTAATCTCTTCCTCTTCCTCTCCTGCATTCACATTCAACTTACACTGTTCCACCTCCTCGAAGTTAGCCTCATCTCCACTCAAGACCTCTTCTCCTCTTTTAGTTCCATGCGCACCTACATCGTCATCTAGCTCCGCCACGACCGTCGCCTATGCACCTGCCTAAACCCCATAGGACAAACCGACCCCACTTGGATAGACAAGTTTTCCTTCAGGCAAGTGGTGGTATGTGCTCCCAGTGCCTCCATCGTGGCTCTGCCAGTGTTCATTTGGCTATACATGTGTAAACTCTTTAGTTCATATGGCTATATTTTTCATCCTCAGAATCATAGTTTTTTGAATAGAATTATTTTTTAACCAAACACCACACAAAAAAGATAAATTTCTAATGCAATAATATTAAGACATATTTAAACAAGTTCCCTAAAAGTTTCAAGTAAAAAAACTATCTACATAAATATAATTTGACCTTAGTATAATCCTGTGTGCAATTATTTCTGAAATTAGAGCACGTTTATTTCGATTGCACAATATGTATTCTGTATGGCTCATATTTTCTTCTAAATTTTTTATATGTAAGAATAATCTTCTTATTTGTTTTTCAAATATCCTAAAATTTATAATTAATTAGTTATTAACAAAATAAACCAAAATGAGTTAGTGGGTCAGATTCAGGATGATCTTTTTGACCCATTTCTTAAACGTGACAAATTTAGGTTGAATGGTTGATGGGGATATTGGATCATGGAAGGTTTACCAGAGACGTGATCGTCGATCTACGACCACGATTGATTCATTGTATTTCTGATTATATCATGTATTGTTTTATTTCTATGTCGTGTAGTTTGTTTATTTTATTTTATGTCCTTTACTTCCCGTTGTACCCTTCTAGTGAAGGAGTGTTGTATGTAAGCCCCGAGGGCTTTTAGTCTTTTATTTCTTGAGTCTCTTGTATTAGGCTATTTATAACCCACAGTTCTATTTTATGAGCAATGAATGATTGATTGAAAAGTTTCTTCTTGCATGAGTTCTTGTGAGAGCTTGAGAGTTCTAATGGAGAGAGATCCCTATGAGAGGTAGATTGGCGCAATATCCACCAACCTAGATAAGTCGAGTTCGTGGTTCCGTTCTTGTATCTTGTCTTCCCATCCTTTTTCCCCTCCACCCTCATCTAGCCGCCGGTTTTCCCCACCCGAGCCCCCCCACCCCATACCTGAACCCTACTACCACCGGCCCCAAGCACCTAGCTGCCGGCCAAGCCCCTCTTCCCCATTCAAGCCTTGTTTACTAATTTAGTTGGTTCTAATTTGGGTAGATTTGGAATTCAAATTTGATTAATTTGAAATTCAAAATCTTTCCTAATTTATCAAATCTATTTTTGGAAAGTTCTTAAAATAAAATTTATTCGAATTTCAAATTCAAATTGGACTTATTTAATTACTTTCCTAATCCCTCTAGCCTCTTTAATTAAATCCCAAACCACCTCCCAAATCCCCTCCCTCCTATTAATGCCGCCGGCCCTCTTCTTGGTTGGGTTAGGAAATATTTCCTAAAACCCCAACCTTGCTTTAAGCAATAATTCCAAATCTCCCTAGTTTTTCTCTTGGCCAAAATTCCTTCTTCCCCTTCAACTTAATTTCTTTCCAAAAAGAAGATTTCTCTTTTGGAAACAAATTAAGACCCCACCTCCTCTACAAGCCGCCGGCCCCCTCTCTCTTTCCCGCCCTCTCTCTCTCTCCCTCTCTCTCTCTCTCTCTCCAATCTCTTCTCTCCCTCATTAATACCTCACTTGAACTCAAAGCTTTAATACTCCCTCCCAATTCTCTATCTCCTAATTATAGAAATCTGAAATTTTCTCTCAGATTTTGGATCAAAATCTTAAATTGTTCTCAGATTTTTGGAAGGAGATATAGGTATTGTTTCCTCTCCACTTGCAAGAGAAACTCCTTTCTCTTCGGCACATTCAAGAACATTAACAAGACGAGAGGAGATTTGTTTCCTAACTCCCATGAATGGAAGATCCAGAAATTGAATACGGGTTAACTTGGGACGAGGACGGCTTCACCGATATTCTTTAATCAACCTTCTTCGACATTAATACAAGGATCAATCACACTGTCGAAGACTATCTAGAGCGCATTTTGGACACCCTAATGGAAGAAATCGACGAGCATTTTGAAGGCGTTGAGTGGAGGATCTCCACTGCTCCTTGAAGAGAGGTTCTCTTCTCCCCTTTTAATACCGTTCTTGAATCTAACTTTCTCTTGCATTTGATTGTAGTCACGAAAGACGACTCCTACTGCTCATGCTAAGCTTAGTAAATGTAGGGTTTAAGTGCACCTTTATACTTATTAATTTTCATTGTTAGATTAGGGATTGTATTGATATTACTATGTTGCAAATGTGTTTTCATGGATTATGCTTTTGATGTTAGCAAACACTACGACTTTTTTCATTCTTCATGCTTTCATATAAATGTTCTCTTTACTCTACTATTGCATGAAAAAAGTATGTATACAGTAGATAACAACATGTTTTTCTATTTAAAATATTGTTAAATAGAAAAATACACTACAGGAAAATCATCCATTTCCGGCGAAAATTGAACATTTTCCGGCGGTTAAGTTACCGCCGGTAAAAAATGGCATAGGAAAATAAAATCTGGCGGTTTTTACCGGCGGCAAATTATTCCGGCGGCTAACTGGTGGTTAAAGCCGAAGGTCAAATTTATAAAAAAAAAACCCTTAACGCGACTGCCACCCCGCTGCCGGAAACGTGCCCACGCGCCTGCTGGCGCGCGCCTCCAGCTCCGGCGCCTGCAGGCGCGCGCCTGCGTCCCGCGGCTGCCGGCGCAGCCAGCCGCCCCCGCGCGACTCCAGCTTCGGCGTTGCTCCGCGCGCGACCATTCATGCTCTTGCGACTCCTGCTCCCCGCCCGTGCCTGCATGCCTTAGGATTCGAACTGGGGTCAGTTGGGATGAAACTCAGCTACCAACCGAATTGCTAATTGTCAAAATGTGTTAGTAATATCAATATTAAATATTTAAACTATATTCGTATCGTAAATAAATAAATTTCTAATTATTAATTTAAAATAAAAAATTAACTATCTAATTAAATTTAAAATAAAATATAATATTTAATATAAATTAAAAATGAATATAACTTTTAATAATTATAATGAATATTAATTAAATAATTAATATAACTTTTAATAGTTATTTGTTAAATAATTTAAATAGTTATAATTTTTTTTAATTTTTAAAAGCCGCCGGAAAAGTGGCCGCCGGAAACAGGGGCGGAATCACTGTAGCGGTAGGGGGGGGGGGGGGGGGGGGGGGGGGGCAATTGCCCCCCCTAAAAAAATGTAAAATCCTTTTAAGTTAAGGACTGTTAGGTAATTTGCCCCTTCAATAGGTTAAAATTTGCCCTAATATCAATTTTTTCTCCAGATTTGCCCTGTTGCCCCCGCTGAACTCTATTGTTTCGCTCTATTGTCTGCTCCGAACGAACGATCCGCTCCGCCGAACTCGCTCGGTCGCTCCGCTCCGCTCCACCGATCGGCCAGAACTCGCTCCGCTCGGTCGCTCCGCTCCGCTCTGCCGATCGGCCTGAACTCGCTCCGCTCCGCCGAACGGCCCGAACTTGCTCCGCTCCAGCTCCGCCGAACTCGCTTTGCTGTCCCGCCGAAATTTTTGTTCTTGAAGCTTGAATCGGGGGAGGTGACTGGAGATCGAGGACTTCATTTTTCATCATTTTAAGTGATCTGGTTAGTCTTCTTGGTCATTTCTTCCGTTCTTCCGCACATTTCTTTGCTTCTATCACTGTTTTCTTCGCTTCATCAGTTCTTCTGCCAAAATTTTGATTTTTAATTCCTGTATAATTGAAGTTATTTATAAGTACTTTGATTTTTCATGATGCTTATCTAGTTATCTACAATTCCTGTATAATTTTAGCTGTTGGTTGTGCTTTTGTATCGCTTTATACTGAAAAAATGGTCATATTTCTAAGATAGCCTCAAACAGTTATATATAAGAACCATTGCTATTTGCTGTGCATTTGTCTCCAGGCTGAGGGATTAAAAGATTTTGCCTTAAGAGTTAAGAGTTAAGACTAAGGGGGAAAAAGGTGAGGATTATGAGCATTTGATGTGAAATTTTCTTTATATGATATTCATCAATATTAGACCTTTGGTGGAAGATTAAGAGATAGCTATTTGTGACAGATTTTAGTATATTAGATTTTATTTTAGTTTGTAACTAGTAAGATACTTAATTATATTTAAGTGTATGTATCCTGCTCATCTACAAAATCTATTAAAATAAGCATAGCATAAATTTTAATGTTTAAGTTGAAGTTTCTATTGTATAAGCATATTTGTTTGACGGTTGCTTTTTCTTGGTAATTTATTTCATTCTAGGGTTAATTTATGGAGCGTTATTTAAAGAGAAAAGAGCAAGTATAAATTGATATTAATAATCTACCATCAGATCCAGGACTCCGACTTCCTATTTGGAGTTATGATGTTAATGATAGAGATAAGATTCGGAGAGCTTATTTACTGAAGGGACCTCATCAAACCGAGAAGTTATCAATTTCCTCAAACTTTATATGGAAATATTGCACGTAGGTTCAATCCGAAATGGTTTGATGAATAATCTGATTGGTTAGAGTACAGTGTGCAAAAAAATGCTATTTTTTGTCTTTACTGCTAACTATTTAAACCTCAAGAGCAGATCATTAAAGGTCAAGGTGGTGGAGA
Source organism: Dendrobium huoshanense (assembly GCA_016618105.1). NCBI lineage: Eukaryota > Viridiplantae > Streptophyta > Magnoliopsida > Asparagales > Orchidaceae > Dendrobium > Dendrobium huoshanense. The sequence continues at coordinate 48,977,640 of CM028360.1, read as the reverse complement.
TTCATTTGTTGGAGAAGGTTTCAAAAACTGGAAGAAGAAAGAGAAATTATTATGTCACATTGGAGATCACAATAGCATACATAATAAGGCTAGACAAAAATGTGAAGATTTGATGAAAATGCAAGAACACAGTCTTCCTGCTTTATGGTTAAGCAACGATGATAAGAACGAAAAAGAATATAGGATCATGTTGATTGCAGCCATTGATTGTGTTAGATTTTTGTTACGTCAAGGGTTATCATTTTGTGGTCATGATGAGTCTTCCAATTCAGATAATCAAGGAAATTATTTAGAGCTATTTGACTTTCTAGCTGATCATAATGAAGAAATTAAGATAGTGACATCTGCATATGCTAGCTCAAATATGAAGTTAACTTCACCAAAAGTACAGAAAGAAATATGTATTGCTGCATCAGCTGAAACTTTAAGATATATCATGAAAGATATTAGTAACTCGTACTTCTCAATTATAATTGATGAATCCTGTGATGTTTCTATAAAGGAACAACTTGCTATTGCTGTGAGATTTGTAGATAAGTTGGGCCAAGTGATTGAAAGATTTATAGGTATCAAACATGTCACATCTACTAATGCAGTTACACTAAAGGCAGCCATTGAAGACATTCTAGCTAAACACTCTTTGAGCATACAAATGATACGTGGTCAAGGTTATGATGGGGGCATCCAATATGCGAGGGGAATTTCATGGTTTAAAGGCCCTTATTCTAAATGATAATCCTCAGGCATTTTATGTTCACTGTTTCGCTCATCAACTCCAATTATGTTTGGTGGCAGTGGCAAAGAATCACTGGCAAGTAAAGCATCTCTTTGAGTTCACTTCTAGAATTATTAATACAGTTGGAGCTTTATGTAAGAGATCAAATACTCTTAAAAGTATTCAGCATGATAAAGTCCTTCTTCATCTTAAAAATGGCAATCTCATAAGTTGAAAAAGTTTGAATCAAGAGACTAATTTACAGAAATCCAGTGATACTCGTTGGAGTTTACATTTCCATTCTTTGATTAGTCTCATGCGTATGTATGCTTTTGTGATTGAGGTCCTAGAGATTGTTAAGGAAGAAGGGGTTCATGATTAGCAATCGGTTGAAGCGGGTGTTCTGATTGAGGTAATGGAGTCTTTTGATTTTATTTTTACAATGCATTTGATGATTGATATATTGGGCATTACGAATGAGTTATCGCAATCATTGCAAAGAATTGATCAAGACATTGAAAATGCTATGAAATTGGTTTAAATTTCCAAACAACGACTGCAAACTTCTAAGGGAGAATGGATGGAATGGTTTAC
>CM028360.1:48920082-48975831 GCA_016618105.1 Dendrobium huoshanense | reverse complement strand
TAAAAAAACAAAATAAAACCTTAAAAAAAAGATCAGAATCGGGCAGATGGGAGTCGAAGGATTGGGAGGATGTTAAAACCAAATGGGAGAATGATTCACCAAATGGACTCCCAACATGTGTGATGAACAAAGAATAAATCACATATGGGGACCCAATCCCCAACCGATTTAAATTGGCATTAGATATCAAAAAGGACTTTTGATTTTTTGTGGATTTTGTTTTTTTCCAAATTGAGAGATGGACTCTAACTAGATGAAATGAAGAAATGGGATTGATTCCCATGAGCAATCAGGACCTAAAAGAGAAAAAAGATTAGAATCGGGAAGGAAGGACGGACGATCGAGGAGGGAGACAGATCGGGAGGATCGAATTCCGAAAAGTAGGAATCATGACCCCGGATCAATTTCAAAGGAAGATTCCCATCACCAGGCATTTGGGCATCCCAAGGAACCCCCAAAGCGATCAAGATCGATTATCGAAATCGGTTTGATTCTGAACTCTAACTGGAAGATCAATTTCCAGAAAAATACAGAATCAGGAAAAGAAATCGATTTCAAAAAGCAGGCATCAGGACCACCATAATCGATCATCGGAAAGGTTTGATTCTGAACTCTAACTGGACAATCTAAAAAAAGACAATGGAGGGGAAGATCCCAAAGCAATCAGGACCAAATTAAATCGATTATCAAAAAAAGATTTATTTCTGAAAAAGCAGAGATCGATTTCCAGGAAAAAGATAGAATCGGGATAAGATCCCAAAAGCAGGCATCAAGACCAAAATAGATAGAACCAATCAGAAATGTTTGATTCTGAACTCTAACTGGAAGATCGATTTCCAGGAAAAAATCGGGAACAAAGAGATTTCAAGTCGAAGCAGGACCCACCGATAAAGATTATCGAAGATCGAACATAAGATGATTCCCCCCCAAAAGAAGATCGAGATCAGAGTCGAAAATGAAGGATCAGAGTTATACTAAAAGTTTTGAATTATATCATTCGGATAATAATATTAGTACTGGCAATTTCATATCTCAATATTTATTTCCTTGCAAAGTTTACTAAATACATCAGCTATCCTAATATCTCTTGAGATATCGTCCATTAATAGGCAACATAGGATGATTTCCTTTACAATCTATGAGCTGATAAGATCCTCCTTGATAAGCTTTCTCTACTACGAAGGGGCCTTCCCATGTTGGCTCGAACTTGCCTCCTATCTTTCGATGAGATAAGATAGATCTTCGAAGAACTAGTACCAAGTCTCCTACTTAAAAAGTTTTCGGTCTAACCAATTTATCATGGACCTGTATCATCTTAGCCTTATACAACTCGAGGTTCTGTTGAGCCTGCAAACGCTTCTCTTCTAAACCTTCGAGTTCTTCTAGTCTGATTTTTGCATTCTGTTATGTAGTAATCTCATAGTTTACTGCAACTCTGAGTGAGGGAAGTTGAACTTCTAAAGGGATGACTGCTTCTGAACCAAAGACTAAAGCAAATGGCGTAGATTGAGTTGGAGTTCTGTATGTGGTACGATATGCCCATAAAGCCTCAACTAACTTCTCATGCCATTGACGTTTATTGTCGTCTAGAGTCTTCTTTAAGATCTGAATCAGAGTTTTGTTGAAGGCCTCCGCTAATCCATTTGCCCGAGGGTAATAGATAGTGGAGTATATCCAATCGATATTATGTCGTCTAGCAAAGTTGTTGATCTTAGTACTCTTGAATGAAGGACCGTTATCCGAGATAACCCGACGAGGGACTCCGAATCTGTACACGATATTCTCCTTGAAAAGTTTTAGAACTTGTTGAGCTTTGACCTCTCTCAAAGGAACAGCTTCTGCCCATTTGGAGAAATAATCTGTAGCTGCTAGAATGAATCTATGACCTCTGGATGACGGAGGATCTATCGGACCGATAATGTTTATACCCCAGCTTTCGAAGGGCCAAGAAGCAATAGTTGGATGTAGAACATTTGGTGGTTGATGAAGAACTACACCGTGTACCTGGCATTAATGACAGTGACGTGTAATTTTTATGCAGTCATTTATCATTGATGGCCAATAGTATCCCATCCGTTTGATTTTCATTTTCATTTTCGGACCAGATTGATGTGCACCACATAAACCAGCATGCACTTCTTCTACGATCTTCTGTGCTTCTGATTTATTCAAACATCGTAACCACATCTGATCGAATGATCTTCTGTAAAGAGTATTATTAATCAAACTGTAGGATAGTGATCTTCTCTTGATTTGATCTGCTGCTGATTTCTCCTGAGGGAGCTTGTTTTCTTGTAGGTATTCGATGAACAGTTTTCTCCAATCTAAACCTTCGTCGTTTACTGCCAAAAAAATTTTCTCCTCAGTTGCACATTCTCTGCTTATGTGTTCAAGGTTTATAGGAGAAAGGACTTGTCGGCCTTGAACTTCCACCGGGATTGAATCTTCTTCAGGGCATACAAGTGCTTTAGCTAGTTTAGCAAGAGCATCCGCTGTAGAATTCTTTCCTCGGGGAATTCGATATAATGTGACATTTGGAATTTGTTCTAAAAGATGCATCGCATACTGATGGTAAGGGATCAAAGTGTCTTTTAACACAATAAAGATTCCCGCTATTTGGTTGACAACAAGCTGTGAATCTCCGAAGATCTTAATTTCTTCGATCCCATTCAAGATAGTCAATTCTAACCCAGTTATCAATGCTTCGTATTCAGCTTTGTTATTGGTACATGGTTCTGACAAGTGATAAGAGTAATACATAATACCTCTATCAGGTGTAACAAATACTATTCCAATTCCTGCCTGATCGTGTGGAGTTTCATCTGATTCTCCTTGCTGAATAGAAGCAGCACCGTCAAAATAGAATTCCTAGGTGAACTTCTCATTTATCTCGAGTTCCATGACTTGTTCATCTGGTAGTTCATCATTTATCGAGCAATCATCCTCAATAGGATGAGCTGCTAAGAAATCTGCTACTGCTTGTCCTTTGACTGCTCGTAAAGGAGTAAATGTGATATCAAATTATGATAATATCATTGACCAACGGGCTAATCTCCCTGATAATGTTGGACGAGTCATCAAATACTGTAAAGGATTTATTCTTGATATAAGATTTACTTTGTGTGAAAGCATATAGTGCCTTAACTTCTGAGCGGCGAAGATTAAAGCCAGACAATGTTTCTCGATCGGAGGATAATTTACTTCGGTGGGAGGTAAACGTCTACTCAGATAATATAGTGCATTCTCTTTTCCTTCCTCATTAGATTGGGCTAATAAGGCGCCAAGAGATTCACTTAGAGCTGTTGTATATAAAATCAAAGGTTTCCCTGATATAGGAGCTGCAAGTACTGGAGGATTCATAAAATACTGTTTGATGCTGTCGAAGGACTTCTGGCAATTCTGATCCCATCTGAATGGAGCATCTTTCTTGCATAATGCTGCGAATGGATGGCATCTGCTTGAAAGATTTGATATAAATCTCCTAAGGTATGCTAATCGGCCTTGAAAAGATCTCAGTTGGGTGAGTGTCTTAGGATGTGGCATTTCTAATATCGCTTTAATCTTATTCGGATCAATCTCGATTCCACGGTGTCGAACCACGAAACCCAAGAAGTTCCCTGATGCCGAAAGCGCATTTCAAAGGATTCATTTTCAGATCATATTCTCGTATTCTTTGAAACACGATCCTCAGATCATATAAATGATCATTCCTTTCAACACTCTTAACGACTAGATCATCGACATAACATTCCACTTGATTATGGATAAGTTCGTCAAAAATCCTCGTCATTGCCCTTTGATAAGTTGCTCCTGCATTCTTTAGACCGAAAGGCATGACTTTGTAACAGTAAACTCCTATCGGTGTTCGAAATGCGGTATACTTCTCATCTTCAGGGTCCATTCTAATTTGATTATATCCGGATGAGCCATCCATAAAGGAGAATATCGCGTGAGAGGAAGCGATATCTACCATGAGTTCCGGTATAGGGAGTGGAAACTCATCTTTAGGATATGCTTTATTCAGATCTCTGAAGTCGATACAAACACGTATTTGACCATTCTTCTTCTTGACTGGCACGACGCTAGCTAACCAGGTCGGATATTTCTCCTCCCTAATAAAGCCTGCATCAATTAATTTCTTCACTTCAATCACGACCTGCTGCTCGATGTCAAGTCGCATTCGTCGGGGTGCTTGTTTTACTGGAAATGCTTCTGGTTGAATTGCTAACTTGTGCACTGCTACATCTGGGGATAATCCGGGCATCTCCTCGTAGCTCCAAGCAAAACAATCTTTGAATTCAGATAAAAGTTTGGATCATATTGTTTGCCTCATCCTCATTCAATAAAGAACTGATGAAAGTCGGACGAGGGTCTTCTTCAGTACCCAGATTTATTTCTCTAAGATCGTCAATTGTAGATCTGATTTCTTCTTCGAGTTCTGGAGGTGCATCTCGAACTTGAAAATCATCGAGATCATCTGAAGTTTCTAAGCAGAGTTCGTTAAAAGATTTAACGTTCGCTGAAAAGAGACTATCAGATTCGAAATTATTAGAAATTACTAAACAATATTCATCATCGTCGAATGAACATAGAGTGGCAAAACCAATACCATGTTTTGAAAATTATTTATGGTATTTTCTATTCCACAAATATTCAAATTGTTGAGCTTTGCCTCTAGTCCATTTCAATGGTGTTAAACCTTGTTTAGCAAATCTAGTTGCAGAGTTCGAATACCAATCAAAAGGTAGCTCTATTATCTCATCCATAAAAGGATCATCAAGGGTTACATCAGTCTCTGGGGGTTTGCTGGTAGAAAGTATAAAATTGTTGGCTTTGGTTTCAGGGTTCAGGGGAAGAGAAGCTTTCACTTCCAACCTCTTTACATCGCTTTGGGACAAAGGAGTTAGGGTAATATTTTCCACATATTTCTTTAATCTCTCCATAGTAGATAAATCTGAATTATCTTCCCTAGTGACTTGGACCCTGTCTTCGTCACTATCAGATTCTATAGAAATCTCAAATTTTGGCTGATTTAGAAATTTCCTATATTCTACAACCTGTGAGTCTTTCTCAAGCATATATGATTCGTCCTCCGAACTAGATTCCAAATCAATATGTATTGCAGGTTCCCTTATTTGTATATTTTGCATTGTATTTTCATAAGTTCCTCTATTTTGCCATCTTCGACCTCTCCCTCTAGACCATTGTGACATTCTACTACCTCTTTGTAAGGGAGGAGCAGGTGCCCAACGAATATCATGTTCGAGGTCGAGATGATTTTCTTCTTTTTCTTTTTTTATTTCCTTTTCTTTCTCTTTCTCTTTATCTTTCTCTTTCTCTTTTTCTTTTCTTTCTTGCACTTCTTGTATTTCTACTTCAGCCAATTTGAGATTTGTAGAGAACGATGTCTGCTTCTTAGGCAGATAGTATGAATCATCTTCGTATATACCTACTTCGTGAATCGAGAACGGTTGCAAGTCACCTTTGATACAGTGCTCTACTCTATCTCGGGAGAATTTGATACACTGATGTAAGGAGGAAGGCACCATTCTATATTCATGGAGCCAGGGTCTACCCAGGAGAGCGTTAAAAGAAGTTTCGGAATCTATTATATGGAATTTGGCTTCGGTTTTGAAAGTTTCTAAATCTAACAGTAGGGTTATTGAACCTAGGGCTCTCTCTCCCTTCTCGTTGAATCCCCGTAGCATCATTCTATCGGAACTGAGCTTACGAGTATCAACCCTCAAGTATGCAAGAGTTTTGAGTGCCATGATGTTGACTGATGCACCTAGATCGACGAGCACACGAGATACCTTGAAGTTGTCAATATTAACTTGAAAGTTCGATGGGGATGTTAAGCCCTATGAACTTAGTCCCAAGCTAACCAAGAGGGGGGGTGAATTGGTATTTTAAAAAAAATTCTTTTCACAAAGAAAGGAAATTGCATAAACCAAATCACACCACAAAATAAATGCGGAATTTAAAAGTGCGGAAGTAAGAAAAGGAACACAGAAATTTATAGTGGTTCGGTCGACTCGACCTACGTCCACTTCTTGGAGGCACCCTCCAAGTATTGCACTACAAAATGTGACTCTCCTTTAGCCCTCACAGCTAGGCGGAGAAACCCTCACAAGAACCTCCTTTTTGCCACCCCGGCAAGGCAAAGAACCTATCTCCTTTTGCTTCCTCCTGAAGTTGGCAGAGAACTAAAACCAAAAGCAAACTCCTTACCTCTACCGACCCTTCCACGGATGAGAAACTCTAGACGAAGACGACGCAGAGCGATCCTTGAAGCAACCCTTGTGAATCCCCTCACTAGCTCCCCCTCACAAGATCCTCTCTCTCTCTCCTCTCTCTCTTTCTCTCCTCAAGGTCTTCTTAGGTCAAGGCAGCAGCCAAAAGTTCTTTAAAAACGTTGAACAAGAGCTCTTAAATAGAAGAGCTTCAAAAGAGCTCATTAATTGCAAGTTGCCGACAATATCGTCCAGGCCGATATGGACATCGGCCTGACCGATCAGTACAAATCAATGAAGATCGGCCAGAGCATCACCCTGGATGGAAAATAGGACGATTAAAAATTGGCTTGATCGTCCAGGCCGATCGCATGGTCGTCCGGGTCGATCAGTTCAAATCAGAGAAAAATTGTCCTAACAATAGCCCTGGATACGGGCTGGCCGATATTGATCGTCCTGAAGTAACTTAAGGTTTTTGACTGGATCGTCCTGGCCGATCTTGCGATCGTCCAGGATGATATGATCGTATCAATCATCCTTAATTACTCCCTTGATTTCCTGAACAATTATGGCATAATTTGTGAATATCGTCCAGGCAGATCCTAGGATCGTCCTGACTGATAATTTAAAAATACAGTATACCATAATTGACTATGGTGGCTACTTCTTTTTGTTTTGAGCTTATCGTCCTAGCCGATACACGTATCGTCCATGATGATCTAGTAATGTCGGCTTCCTTAATTAAGAACCCTTAATTAGACTTTCTGTTTTAAGCTGATCGTCCAGGCCGATTCGAAAATCGTCCTGGCCGATATGAGTAAAAAAAGAAATTCTAAGTCTCTCAAATGTGTGTGTGAAGGGTTACATAGCATCAGTCTCTTTGACTTATTACAAGTAGACTCAAAAGGTGAAAAACAAACATACAGACTTACTCAACCCTAAACCTACGTAATCCTGAACTTGGCTTCTTCTTGATCGTCCGATCTTCGATTCCTGAAAAGTTAGAGGCAACAAGCAATCCAAGAGAAACTGTGTTTGTCAATCATCAAAACATGAGTCATGAAAAATAGATTTGCAACAATCTCCCCCTTTTTGATGATGGCAAAACACTACGAAACACAGTTAATAACAAAAATTCAGGATTGATCAAAAAAGAACCTCATAAACTTCTCCCCCTTTTGACATATCAAAAAGGAAGGTACAAGAAAGCACAGTAAAAGAGATTCCTTCTCTTCCTCTTTTTTTTTTTTTAATCAAGGCACGTCAATGATATAGTATTCCATGTGATTGATTTAAAAATTTGTGAGTTAATGAGTTACCAATCTCATTTAACCCATAGAATAGTAGAATATCCGTTCATGGTTTACTCTTAGCCCAAAAACGTTTTCTTAGGATAGAATCATCTTTTGAAATCAATGACCTAACTCAAATAATTAATTGGATATGAGAAAAAGAATCTACCCACCACTTGTCGTAAGAAAAATATCTTCATAAAATAATGAGGTAGATTTGTCACAATCGAACGATAATCGAGATCAAGCCTTTTGAGAACCAAAACTTCTAAGTTCTAAAAGATATAAAAAGAGAGAGTAGCTTGCTTTTGAGTGGGCTCATTTTATGCCTCTTGTGAATGTTGTGGCGCTTTGCGTATTTTTTTATAGATTTTTTCAATTTTTGGCGTCTTTGCGCTTCTTTTGTTGGCATCATTGGCCAATTTTTTTTTTATTTTTGCAAGCTAGATTCCCTCTTTTAATCCTTTAAAAAAAAAACTTAGTTGTGAATATATCTTCTCAGATATTAGAGAATAGGAGCTCTCTCTCTAACATAGGAAAGAATTACCACAAGCAGGATTAATAATCGAAGACAAGAGTAACAAGGGATCTTGATGTGACAAAAAAACTTTTAATCATTGTAAATACACGATAGATTTGCTTAGGCAAGCTTAAGAAAAGATCTTAGTTTCATAAACAATCGTTTGATTTGAGATAGACTTTTGATTAGAAAAGAAAACTATGCCACTAATACTAAGTTAGGGAAAGAGACACAATCACAAAATATTCATACTATATAAGTGATTAAGTAGATGAAAACATATTAACTACAAATTGTTAAAAACAAGAACAAGAAATATAATACCATATTAGTGATGATCTAAAAATAAAGCACACGAAAAAGTAAAAAGGAAAGCAAAAAAATAAAAGAAAACTTAGCTAAAAAGGTTTCATGCATTTATGTCAATCACACCCAATCTGGTCCTTAAAGAACTGAAAGTGTCGAAGGCCAGTGGTTTAGTAAAGATGTCTGCCAGTTGGTTTTTAGTTGTCACATAGTGTAACTCAATATCTCCCTTAGTCACATGATCTCTAATAAAGTGATGCCTAATGTCAATGTGTTTAGTTCTTGAATGTTGGATAGGATTTTTAGAGATGCATATGGAACTAGTGTTGTCACAAAAGATTGAGATGGTGCTTACATGTAATCCTAAATCTAATACCTGTTGTTTCAACTAAAGAACTTGGGCCACACAACTTCCAAGAGCAATGTATTCAGCTTCAGCAGTGGAAAGTGCAATAGAATTTTACTTCCTACTAGACCAAGAGACCAAAGATTGTCCAATGAATTGACAAGTTCTAGAGGTGCTCTTTCTATCCACCTTGCATCCTGCAAAATCAGAGTCAGAAAAACCAATAATCTCAAAAGAAGTGCTATGTTTAGGGTACCAAATCCCTAATCCTTGTGTCCCCAAAAGGTATCTAAAAATTCTCTTAACAGCAGTCATGTGGGATTCCTTTGGGTCAGCTTGAAACCTAGCACAAAGGCAAACACTAAACATGATGTCAGCTCAGCTTGCAGTCAAGTAAAGTAAGGATCCAATCATGCCTCTATACTTCTTCTGATCAACAGACTTACCACTTGGGTCCTTATCCAAAGGAGCACTAGAAGTCATGGGGGTGTTAATTGGCTTGGCTTTGTCTATCTCATATTTCTTCAAAATGTCCTTTATGTATTTTGTTTGATTTAAAAAAGTTCCATCTTCCGATTGTTTTATGGTAAATCCCAAAAAGTAAGACAATTCTCCCATTAAACTCATCTCATACTCTCTACTCATTGTTCTAGAAAAGTCATCACACAAATTTTTATTAGAAGATCCAAAGAGTATATCATCAACATAAATCTGAACAATGAGTAAGTCATCTCCAACTTTTCTAAGAAAAAGGATGGTGTCTACGCTCCCCTTGACAAACTCCCTCTCTAGTAAGAATGTGCTAAGCCTCTCATACCAAGCTCTAGGTGCCTGCTTTAAACCATACAAAGCCTTTTTTAATTTAAACACATGATTTGGAAATTGAGAACTCTCAAAACCTGGAGGTTGTTCTACAAACACATCTTCTTTTATCTCCCCATTTAAAAAGGCACTCTTGACATCCATTTGAAAAAGCTTAAATCCTTTATAACAGGCAAAGCCTAATAGCACTCTAATGGCTTCTAATCTAGCTACAGGGGAAAAAGTCTCTTCAAAGTCTATCCCTTCTATTTGATTGTACCCCTTAGCCACCAATCTTGCTTTATTCCTCACCACCACTCCTGAATCATTCACTTTGTTCTTAAATACCCACTTTGTCCCAACTACACTTTGTCCCTTAGGTCTTTCCACAAGTTCCCAAACATCATTCCTAACAAATTGATTCAACTCTTCTTGCATTGCTAAAATCCAAAACTCATCAGAAAGAGCTTGGTTAATGGTGGTGGGTTCAGTCATAGAGATAAAGGCAGAGTGGTTCACCTCCTTCCTAAGTCCATGTCTAGTCTTAACTCCACTAGAAGGGTCTCCTAAGATCAAATCCTTGGGGTGACTAGTAGAGTATCTCCAATCTCTAGGCAAAGTGTGTGAAGTTTCTCCCCTTTCATCAAAATTTTCTATTCCTTGGGTGACTCCTTCTACTCCTCCATTACTTAGGTGCTCACTCCCCTTCCCCAAATTTTCTACTCCACTTGTAATCTCTCCAACATCATCATCTTCTATTCCATGTTTCTTAGGATCAGACTCATCAAAAACTACATGGGTTGTCTCTTCCACCATCAAAGTTCTCTTGTTAAACACCCTAAAAGACTTCCCAACACTAGAATATCCCAAGAATAATACTTCATCAGATTTAGGATCAAATTTTCCCAAGTGAGACTTCCCATTGTTGTGAATGAAAACCTTACAACCAAAGACATGAATGTGAGAAAGATTGGGTGTCCTACCCTTAAGGATCTCATAGAATGTCTTTTCTAATTTGACTCTAACATTTACCCTATTCAACACATAACAAGCTGTGTTAACCGCTTCAGCCCAAAAGTATTTTGGAAGTGAATACTCAGCAAGCATGGTTCTAGCGGCTTCCACCAAGGTCCGGTTCTTCCTTTCAGCTACCCCATTCCGCTGAGGGGTTCTAGGGGCTGAAAAATTGTCGCTAATCCCCTTCTCCTTAAAAAAATCTCCAAATCTTTCATTTTCAAACTCTCCCCCATGATCACTATGGATGGTCAAAATCTCACAACCTAGCTTCTTCTGAATCCAAGTAGAAAAAGTTTTAAACTCCTCAAAAGACTCATTTTTATGAGAAAGAAATCTAGTCCAAGTGAACCTCGAGTAGTCATCAACAATCACAAAACCATAGACTTTCCCTCCCAAACTAGCTATGCTAATGGGTCCAAACAAATCTATGTGAAGGACTTCTAAAGGTCTAGAGGTGCTAATGTCCTTTATGGGGTGAAAAGAGGAGTGGGTTTGCTTTCCTAGTTGACAGGCATCACAAAGGTGGTCTTTTGTAAACTTAAGTTTGGGGACACCTCTAACTAGGTCCTTTTGGGTCACTTTCCTAAGGGTTTTCATACTTGCATGACAAAGCCTCCTGTGCCACAACCAAGAATCATCAATAACAGTTTTTAAGCAAAAAGAGGCAGCACATTCAATGTTATTTAAATCAAGCATGTAGACGTTGTTGACCCTCTTTCCCTGCAAAATAGTGTTGTTACTTAAACTTACAATGCATGAATCCGTGAAGAATTGCACGATGAAGCCTTTATCACAGAATTGACTGATGCTGAGCAAGTTGCGCTTTAATCCATCTACAAGCAAAACATTTTCAATCATAAGGTTCTTGGAATTACCGATTATACCTACTCCTACCACCTTCCTGGTGGTGTTGTCTCCAAGAGTAACCTTGCCTCAAGTCCTGGACTCTAGTACAACAAACTGGCTAGCATCACCAGTCATATGTCGAGAGCATCCACTATCCAGGTACCACATACTCTCACGATGTCTTTTGTGAGAGACTTCCTGCAAAATTATCAAATGTTAGTTTTAGGAACCCAAGCAGGTTTGGGTTCCTTCTTATGAAGAGAAGAATGCAATGCATGTGTGGTATGTTGTGGGTCATGCACCTTAGGTCTCCACACCCAATGTGTACTATGATGAATTGTGCAAGTGTGTGAGATGTGTCCTAGCATGCCACAAGAAAAACATCTAACTACAGGAAAGGGATTTCTTAAGTGATTTGAGTTATAATGCCTCTCTCTAGGTTTTGGCAATTGATTAAAAGTAGAAGTCATCCTAGTTTTCTTACATGCTTCTAAATCATTTTGAACCTTCAAGTTTGTGCTTTTTAAAACTTCATTTTCAATCCTCAAATTTTTCTCTATCTCCTTTGACTTCTTAAAATCAGATTCAAGAGATGTGTATGATATTTTCAATGCATCATGCTTTTCAACTAACTCACCATGATTTTTATTTAACTCATCAAATTCATCAAGTAAAGTCATGTGATTTGAATCAATTATTTGATGATCTTTAATCAAAATTTCATGCTATTTTTGTAGATTTAAGAATTCTAATTTCAAGCTAGCATGAGTTTTCTTTAATTTTCTATATGATGCATGAATTTTTTCTGAAACTTCAAGAAGTTGATCGTAGGAAAGTTCACATACCTCTTCTTGGTCACTTTGATCTTTTCCCATGAAACACAAGTTTGTAGTTTCTTCCTCTGGTTCAGTCTCAGAGGAATCAATACCAGATTCTGCCCAAAAGCTCCTTTGGTTTTTCTTCTTGTCCTTCCTAGACTTAGCTTTCTCATCACCTTTTTCTTTGCTTGATTGATCTCTAAGCTTAGGGCAATCAGTTCTCACATGTCCAGGCTTTCTGCATTCAAAACAAACAACATCAGAAGATCCTTTCACATGTTTGTGATCCTTACCTTTTTTCCAACTCTGATGATGCTTTTGTTTCTTCCTTAGAAAGCTTTTGAATTGCCTTGTGATGAAGGCAATTTCATCGCTTTCAGACCCGGAAGATTCAGAATCCGATTTGTACACCTTCAATGCAATTGTTTTCTCCTTTTTCTTCTCACCTGCATCAAGATTTCTTTGATTTACCCCTTGCTCGTAAGCAATGAGTGAGCCAAGCAAGTTATCAATAGAATAGGTGTTCAAATCTTTAGATTCAGTGATGGCAGTAATTTTTGCATCATAAGACGAAGGCAAGCATCTCAAAATCTTGTTAACTTTTTCATAGTTCGAAAGTTCTTTTCCTAGTGCATGCAATGAAGTAGCAATCTGAGTAAACCTAGTGTACATGTCAGAAATCGATTCATGAGATTTCATACAAAAAAGTTCGTAGTCATGCAAGAGAATGTTTAAACGGGATTGTTTAACTTCATTAGTGCCTTCATAAGTGATGCACAATTTATCCCAAATTTTTTTACCAGTTTTGCAAGTTGAAACACGCATGTAATCCTCAGATTTCAAAGCACAGAAAAAACAATTCAAACATTTCGCATTTAATTGAGCTAAATCTCGTTCATCAAAAGTCCATTCGGTAAAAGCAACTTCAGTTTTAAAACCATTAATTTCACGAGAAGGTGGAGAATAACCTTCTTGAATAAGCATCCACATGCGATAATCAGTAGATTGTAAAAAAGTTGACATGCGAGTTTTTCAAAAATCAAAAGGTAGGTTATCAAACAGAGGAGGTCGGGTAATAGAATACCCTTCCGTAGTGTTGCGATTCCCAAAGTTAGACAAGGATCAAATTCAAAAAGTTTTCAAACTTTAATTTTCGAATCAAGCTCTGATACCACTTGAAAGTTCGATGGGGATGTTAAGCCCTATGAACTTAGTCCCAAGCTAACCAAGAGGGGGGGGGGGGGGGGTGAATTGGTATTTTAAAAAAAAATTCTTTTCACAAAGAAAGGAAATTGCAAAAACTAAATCACACCACAAAAATAAATACGGAATTTAAAAGTGCGGAAGTAAGAAAAGGAACACAGAAATTTATAGTGGTTCGGTCGACTCGACCTACGTCCACTCCTTGGAGGCACCCTCCAAGTATTGCACTACAAAACGTGACTCTCCTTTAGCCCCCACAGCTAGGCGGAGAAACCCTCACAAGAACCTCCTTTTTGCCACCCCGGCAAGGCAGAGAACCTATCTCCTTTTGCTTCCTCCTGAAGCTGGCAGAGAACCAAAACCAAAAGCAAACTCCTTACCTCTACCGACCCTTCCACAGACGAGAAACTCTAGACGAAGACGACGCAGAGCGATCCTTGAAGCAACCATTGTGAATCCCCTCACAAGCTCCCCCTCACAAGATCCTCTCTCTCTCTCTCCTCTCTCTCTTTCTCTCCTCAAGGTCTTCTCAGGTCAAGGCAGCAGCCAAAAGTTCTTTAAAAACATTGAACAATAGCTCTTAAAAAGAAGAGCTTCAAAAGAGCTCATTAATTACAAGTTGCCGACAATATCGTCCAGGCCGATATGGACATCGGCCTGGCCGATCAGTACAAATCAATGAAGATCGGCCAGAGCATCGCCCTGGATGGAAAACAGAACGATTGAAAATTGGCTTGATCGTCCAGGCCGATCGCATGATCGTCTGGGCCGATCAGTTCAAATTAGAGAAAAATTGTCCTAACAATAGCCCTGGATACGGGCTGACCGATATTGATCGTCCTGAAGTAACTTAAGGTTTTTGACTGGATCGTCCTGGCCGATCCTGCGATCGTCCAGGACGATATGATCGTATCAGTCATCCTTAATTACTCCCTTGATTTCCTGAACAATTATGACATAATTTGTGAATATCGTCCAGGCCGATCATAGGATCGTTCAGGCCGATAATTTAAAAATACAGTATATCATAATTGACTATGGCGGCTACTTCTTTCTGTTTTGAGCTTATCGTCCTGGCCGATACACATATCGTCCAGGACGATCTGGTAATGTCGGCTGCCTTAATTAAGAACCCTGAATTAGACTTTCTGTTTTAAGCTGATCGTCCAGGACGATTCGAAAATCGTCCTGGCCGATATGAGTAAAAACAGAAATTCTAAGTCTCTCAAGTGTGTGTGTGAAGGGTTACATAGTATCAGTCTCTTTGACTTATTACAAGTAGACTCAAAAGGTGAAAAATTAACATACAGACTGACTCAACCCTAAACCTACGCAATCCTGAACTTGGCTTCTTCTTGGGTCAACTCTGTTAAGCTGGGTATGATGCTGGGGTCTGGAGAGGTCAATTTGGTCAAAATTACCATTTGAACCCTTAAGGGCCTTCTTGGGTCAACTCTGTTGACTTGGTCAACCAGGTTGAACCAGGGGTTGGGAATGAGTTGAACAGGTTTGGTTTGGCATTTGGGACTTGCTGGAAGTGGTTGCATTCAATTTGGAGCTCATTTGGTTTGAAATCACTGTTTGGGCCCTATGGGGGTATTTTGGTCATTTTGATCCCTGGCTAAATAGGGGTCAAATTGAGCCAGCCCAGAGGTAGATTAATGTTCAGGGACTCAGGATTGAAGGTCTGAAAGTGATTAGAGACTTTGGGGAGGTCTCTAAGGCCAGGGTCTAGTTAAGAGCAGGTCTAGTGGCATGGGTTGTAAATATTTGAAGGTTTTACAGTCTTTGGATTCTGATTTAGTAACTAGGGTTAGAGAGCTCAGAATGGGCTCAAATTTGGAGGGTTGACACTACAAACATGCCCCATCAGTATGAAACTGACAGAACTTGAATCTGAGTTCATTTCACTGGGTTTTGAAGTATCCAAAGATTTGCTAAAAAAGGTCTTTAGGACAAAGCCTTAGGACCTTGGATTTGAGTCCGGAATTGAATGGGTTTGTATTGGTTTGAGTCTGGATTGGGTTTAGGAACTGGTTAAAGACCTCATATAAAAATGAGGTCAACACCCACTAACTCATTTTGGTTTATTTTGTTAATAACTAATTAATTATAAATTTTAGGATATTAGAAAAACAAATAAGAAGATTATTCTTACATATAAAAAATTTAGAAGAAAATATGAGCCATACAGAATACATATTGTGCAATCAAAATAAACGTGCTCTAATTTCAGAAATAATTGCACACGAGATTATATTAAGGTCAAATTATATTTATGTAGATAGGTTTTTTACTTGAAGCTTTTAGGGCACTTGTTTAAATATGTCTTAATATTATTGCATTAGAAATTTATTTATTTTTGTGTGGTGTTTGGTTAAAAAATAATTCTATTCAAAAAGCTATGATTCTGAGGATGAAAAATATAGCCATATGAACTAAAGAGTTTACACAAATATAGCAATATGAACACTGGCAGAGCCACGATGGAGGCACTGGGAGCACATACCATCACTAGCATGAAGGAAAACTTGTCTATCCAGGTGGGGTCGATTTGGCCCATGGGGTTGAGGCAGCTGCATAGGCGGCGGTCATGGCAGAGCCAGACGACGGCGTAGGTGTGCATGGAACTAAAAGAAGAGAAGAGGTCTTGAGTGGAGATGAGGCAGACTTCGAGGAGGTGGAACCGTGTAAGTTAAATGTGAATGCAGGAGAGGAAGGGGAAGAGATTAATTATTATGATTAAGAACTATTTTTATATAATAAATAACAATGACATTCAATTAGTACATACCAAGGTAAAATTATTCTGTGTGGATACAGACGCCATCCGAAGACGAGTCAGAACGTGTCACGTCACATTTTTATTGTGTTTCGTGGCAATGTACCGGATGACGTGACATGTTCTGGTTCGTTTCCAGACGATCCGGTGTCCGCACAAAATAATTTCTACTGACCAAGAGGAGCTTTCTCTGAAACCAACTCAACACCATTAAAGCTATTCCACTCTATCTGTCACAAGTGCTCAGTATTAAATCCTTTATATATGAGCTAAAATAAACAAGTAAAGGGGTGAGAAACAATGGAAAGTTATGCCAAATATGTTTTCCATAGTTAAGCTTCCTCTGGTTTTACTTTTCTACTATAGTTATTTTGGTTTTCCCTTCTTCAACTTTCATTTCTCTCCTAGTTACAGCATATTACAACTACAAGTAATACCAAGATCAGATTTCTTTAATATTACATTATTACTAATGTAATTCATTAGGAGTAGTAATTTTAAAAATTATCTAATCTAATTGTATTTGATAACTATTTTATAATAAATAATATAAGTTTTAATAATTATTTTTAATGCATAATAATTTGATTATTAATAAATTAGAATAATTTGTTACCGATGAGATTATATTTTTGTATAATATATGATTTCCTTAAAATTTTAAATTTTAAAGTTGATAATCTAATAAACTATATTTATGTATTGTCGAGAGTAGGATAACAATCTCCGGGTTACATTATAAATTTCTTTTTTAATTAACATCATTGAGTAACACTAACAAACAATCTTTAATATTTCAAACATCCATAGTGTATTTATCTCAAAGGTTAATGCCATTAAATATTGTGTTAAGCTTTATTATACTTTCTTTATTATGTGATGTATGAAGATTATCCAAAGGTTAGGGGCAGTCTTTATACTAATGATATTTTCTATAGGTGTTCGTGCTCATGCAGTGTTAATAAAGAGGGCTAAAAATCATAAATAAATTATATAAATGCTTGCTACAGGTGCTTCTACCGCTTAGCCCCCAAATAAATAAGAGCATGACCAAGTGTGACTCGCATGAGTATTTTCATTTCCATATATAATTATTTGGGATATTTTATATTAACTTCTTAGGATAACCATGTAGGAGAGTCTAGATTTTTCTTTTTTATGATGTAATTATAATTTGATGTATCGAATTATGAAAGTTTCTAAAAATAAGGCATTTCAAATATCAGAGATCCAAATGAAAAAAGAAAGTCCCTTCACAGGGAATTTCTTTTTCATTTGGGTACCCTTTGTAAAGGACGAACCATATGAAGACTGAAGGAAGACGATCTATTGAAGAACTAGAAGATGAAAGTGAAGATAAAATGCCTTATTTTTAAAACTTGCATTATTCAGTAGGATTAGAATCCAGGTTGTTAACGGTGGGGCCTGACCACCATTACTTTTCTGCAGACCATGGGTTGTACTTTATATGACACTTGCCATGGACTTTTGGACTTTCTTTTACTCTGGTGATTTTATTTGTATTGATGTATTTATTTTGCTTGCGTCACAAAAATTGTCTACTTTTTATAGGTTTGTTTCTTGCATATGTGCGCGCCTAATTTTGCTAGGCTCTTTAGGCATAAATGTTTTTACTCATAACTAAGATCTAAAATTTAAAGAATTAAATAACATAGAAATCTAACGATATAGGGAATAGCCAGAATTATTCAGGGTCGCATACATATTAATGCATCTTCTCTCTCCTTTCTTTAAGACACTTCCCCACCTATGGGTAGAGTCTGCATAATCTAACCTATGATGATGAAATGCCAGACCTGGAGAAGCCTAGTCTTTCTTAAAAATTATTTTTACAAGCTTTTTTTTTTTAATTTCAAGCATATTTAATTTTGAGATTTCAACTAGCATGCATTACATTAGAAACTAATTAAATTAAAAATTTAATTGCATTAGCTTTAAAAGCATTCTACCCCACAAAAGTACAAGGTCACTAAGGAAACTCTCTAGATGTCGACCTTAACTTTCAAAACTTATTCACCCACCTATCTTTCATAAAAGCTGGATAAACATAAATTTTATACAATTAGATGGTTATCTGACATTCCTTTTTAGGCATGATATAAGTCCTGGATGCATTAGCTAGGATACGAGTGTTAGTATTATATGTAGAACACTAAACCCACTTTAGATTTAGGGTTCAAGGCTACTACTATCGGTGTCTCATAGTATGCCTCATCGGCAGGTAAGTCTTCTTTCTTTCAAGATGCTATAAATCTTGCCTATCCGAGTCACATGGATGATGTCACCTCCATCCTTCTCTCTTATATGCTCTAAGTACATTGTTTATTTATTTTCTCCAGTTTTTTCTCACTACCTTAGTCCCTCCGAATGTTGATGTGAGCCGTGTATGTTGACTAAGCCGAGTTGAACCCTTTCTTTCCCTTTAAGTTGGAACTTTCTAGTCTCCTCCATATGTGTCAATCCCATTTGAAAGAATAATGTAGAATCCTTAATTAAGAATTTTTTTAGGCCCCGGCCTAAGATGTAATTAACCATGGGGCTTGCGCCCTTGGGAAACTGAATCACACATCAAATGAACACCACTCAAACTGATGTATATGGTGGGGGAAACCTCGTGACTCTGATCAGGTCGTGCATATTATTACCAATCGAGATGCGTGAGTGAGAGATGTTATCCTCAATGGTTAATTAATCATATGTATGATCTAATATGCTCTCCTATTGGCCCGTTTGCGAAGAGTGCAAAGGCCGGCGATCATCTCGTCCTTCGGGATGGTGCGGTCGTACTCCTCTACACTCTGTCCCCTGCACAACGGTGTTCCTTTCGTAGGTCCACAACTCTCACCCTAGTCATAATATCCTACAAATATCTAGATTTTGCATCTTCATCGTTCAGATATCAGATATGGGAACTCTAACTTCTTATTAGGAGTTTTTTAATGGGTTGAAAGTTAGGCTTGAGTCTAAACCAAAACTGGTCAACCCAAACCTGACACGTTTAATAAATGGGTCAAAAAGACCAACCAAAATATGACCCCTTAACTAATTTTGCTTAATTTTTTGTAATAACTTTTTAATTATAAATTTTAGGATATTTAAAAGAAAAAATAAGAAGATTATTCCCACATATAAAAAAATTTAGAAGAAAATATGAGCCATACAGAATACATATTGTGCAAGAGAAATAAACGTGCTCTAATTTCAGAAACAATTGCACACAGGATTATACTAAAGCCAAATTACATTTATGTAGATAACTTTTTTACTTGAAACATTTTAGGGCACCTATTTAATAATGTCTTAATATTATTGTAGTAGAAATTTATCTTTTTTTTTTCTGCGGTGTTTGGTTAAAAAATAGTTCTATTCAAAAAACTGTGATTGTGAGGATGAAAAATATAGCCATATGAACTAAAGAGTTTACACATATATAGCAATATGAACACTGGCAGAGCCACGATGGAGGCACTGGGAGCACATACCATCACTAGCATGAAGGCAAAGTTGTCTATCCAGGTGGGGTCGGTTTGGCCCATGGGGTTGAGGCAGGTGCATAGGCGGCGGTCATGGCAGAGCCAGACGACGGCGTAGGTGCGCATGGAACTAAAAGAAGAGAAGAGGTCTTGAGTGGAGATGAGGCAGACTTCGAGGAGGTGGAACCGTGTAAGTTAAATGTGAATGCAGGAGAGGAAGGGGAAGAGATTATTTATTATGATTAATAACTATTTTTATATAATAAATAACAATGACATTCAATTAGTACATACCAAGGTAAAATTATTCTGTGTGGACACAGACGCCATCCGAAGACGAGTCAGAACGTGTCACGTCACATTTTTATTGTGTTTCGTGGCAATGTACCGGATGACGTGACATGTTCTGGTTCGTTTCCAGACGATCCGGTGTCCGCACAAAATAATTTCTACTGACCAAGAGGAGCTTTCTCTGAAACCAACTCAACACCATTAAAGCTATTCCACTCTATCTGTCACAAGTGCTCAGTATTAAATCCTTTATATATGAGCTAAAATAAACAAGTAAAGGGGTGAGAAACAATGGAAAGTTATGCCAAATATGTTTTCCATAGTTAAGCTTCCTTTGGTTTTACTTTTCTACTATAGTTATTTTGGTTTTCCCTTCTTCAACTTTCATTTCTCTCCTAGTTACAGCATATTACAACTACAAGTAATACCAAGATCAGATTTCTTTAATATTACATTATTACTAATGTAATTCATTAGGAGTAGTAATTTTAAAAATTATCTAATCTAATTGTATTTGATAACTATTTTATAATAAATAATATAAGTTTTAATAATTATTTTTAATGCATAATAATTTGATTATTAATAAATTAGAATAATTTGTTACCGATGAGATTATATTTTTGTATAATATATGATTTCCTTAAAATTTTAAATTTTAAAGTTGATAATCTAATAAACTATATTTATGTATTGTCGAGAGTAGGATAACAATCTCCGGGTTACATTATAAATTTCTTTTTTAATTAACATCATTGAGTAACACTAACAAACAATCTTTAATATTTCAAACATCCATAGTGTATTTATCTCAAAGGTTAATGCCATTAAATATTGTGTTAAGCTTTATTATACTTTCTTTATTATGTGATGTATGAAGATTATCCAAAGGTTAGGGGCAGTCTTTATACTAATGATATTTTCTATAGGTGTTCGTGCTCATGCAGTGTTAATAAAGAGGGCTAAAAATCATAAATAAATTATATAAATGCTTGCTACAGGTGCTTCTACCGCTTAGCCCCCAAATAAATAAGAGCATGACCAAGTGTGACTCGCATGAGTATTTTCATTTCCATATATAATTATTTGGGATATTTTATATTAACTTCTTAGGATAACCATGTAGGAGAGTCTAGATTTTTCTTTTTTATGATGTAATTATAATTTGATGTATCGAATTATGAAAGTTTCTAAAAATAAGGCATTTCAAATATCAGAGATCCAAATGAAAAAAGAAAGTCCCTTCACAGGGAATTTCTTTTTCATTTGGGTACCCTTTGTAAAGGACGAACCATATGAAGACTGAAGGAAGACGATCTATTGAAGAACTAGAAGATGAAAGTGAAGATAAAATGCCTTATTTTTAAAACTTGCATTATTCAGTAGGATTAGAATCCAGGTTGTTAACGGTGGGGCCTGACCACCATTACTTTTCTGCAGACCATGGGTTGTACTTTATATGACACTTGCCATGGACTTTTGGACTTTCTTTTACTCTGGTGATTTTATTTGTATTGATGTATTTATTTTGCTTGCGTCACAAAAATTGTCTACTTTTTATAGGTTTGTTTCTTGCATATGTGCGCGCCTAATTTTGCTAGGCTCTTTAGGCATAAATGTTTTTACTCATAACTAAGATCTAAAATTTAAAGAATTAAATAACATAGAAATCTAACGATATAGGGAATAGCCAGAATTATTCAGGGTCGCATACATATTAATGCATCTTCTCTCTCCTTTCTTTAAGACACTTCCCCACCTATGGGTAGAGTCTGCATAATCTAACCTATGATGATGAAATGCCAGACCTGGAGAAGCCTAGTCTTTCTTAAAAATTATTTTTACAAGCTTTTTTTTTTAATTTCAAGCATATTTAATTTTGAGATTTCAACTAGCATGCATTACATTAGAAACTAATTAAATTAAAAATTTAATTGCATTAGCTTTAAAAGCATTCTACCCACAAAAGTACAAGGTCACTAAGGAAACTCTCTAGATGTCGACCTTAACTTTCAAAACTTATTCACCCACCTATCTTTCATAAAAGCTGGATAAACATAAATTTTATACAATTAGATGGTTATCTGACATTCCTTTTTAGGCATGATATAAGTCCTGGATGCATTAGCTAGGATACGAGTGTTAGTATTATATGTAGAACACTAAACCCACTTTAGATTTAGGGTTCAAGGCTACTACTATCGGTGTCTCATAGTATGCCTCATCGGCAGGTAAGTCTTCTTTCTTTCAAGATGCTATAAATCTTGCCTATCCGAGTCACATGGATGATGTCACCTCCATCCTTCTCTCTTATATGCTCTAAGTACATTGTTTATTTATTTTCTCCAGTTTTTTCTCACTACCTTAGTCCCTCCGAATGTTGATGTGAGCCGTGTATGTTGACTAAGCCGAGTTGAACCCTTTCTTTCCCTTTAAGTTGGAACTTTCTAGTCTCCTCCATATGTGTCAATCCCATTTGAAAGAATAATGTAGAATCCTTAATTAAGAATTTTTTTAGGCCCCGGCCTAAGATGTAATTAACCATGGGGCTTGCGCCCTTGGGAAACTGAATCACACATCAAATGAACACCACTCAAACTGATGTATATGGTGGGGGAAACCTCGTGACTCTGATCAGGTCGTGCATATTATTACCAATCGAGATGCGTGAGTGAGAGATGTTATCCTCAATGGTTAATTAATCATATGTATGATCTAATATGCTCTCCTATTGGCCCGTTTGCGAAGAGTGCAAAGGCCGGCGATCATCTCGTCCTTCGGGATGGTGCGGTCGTACTCCTCTACACTCTGTCCCCTGCACAACGGTGTTCCTTTCGTAGGTCCACAACTCTCACCCTAGTCATAATATCCTACAAATATCTAGATTTTGCATCTTCATCGTTCAGATATCAGATATGGGAACTCTAACTTCTTATTAGGAGTTTTTTAATGGGTTGAAAAGTTAGGCTTGAGTCTAAACCAAAACTGGTCAACCCAAACCTGACACGTTTAATAAATGGGTCAAAAAGACCAACCAAAATATGACCCCTTAACTAATTTTGCTTAATTTTTTGTAATAACTTTTTAATTATAAATTTTAGGATATTTAAAAGAAAAAATAAGAAGATTATTCCCACATATAAAAAAATTTAGAAGAAAATATGAGCCATACAGAATACATATTGTGCAAGAGAAATAAACGTGCTCTAATTTCAGAAACAATTGCACACAGGATTATACTAAAGCCAAATTACATTTATGTAGATAACTTTTTTACTTGAAACATTTTAGGGCACCTATTTAATAATGTCTTAATATTATTGTAGTAGAAATTTATCTTTTTTTTTTCTGCGGTGTTTGGTTAAAAAATAGTTCTATTCAAAAAACTGTGATTGTGAGGATGAAAAATATAGCCATATGAACTAAAGAGTTTACACATATATAGCAATATGAACACTGGCAGAGCCACGATGGAGGCACTGGGAGCACATACCATCACTAGCATGAAGGCAAAGTTGTCTATCCAGGTGGGGTCGGTTTGGCCCATGGGGTTGAGGCAGGTGCATAGGCGGCGGTCATGGCAGAGCCAGACGACGGCGTAGGTGCGCATGGAACTAAAAGAAGAGAAGAGGTCTTGAGTGGAGATGAGGCAGACTTCGAGGAGGTGGAACCGTGTAAGTTAAATGTGAATGCAGGAGAGGAAGGGGAAGAGATTATTTATTATGATTAATAACTATTTTTATATAATAAATAACAATGACATTCAATTAGTACATACCAAGGTAAAATTATTCTGTGTGGACACAGACGCCATCCGAAGACGAGTCAGAACGTGTCACGTCACATTTTTATTGTGTTTCGTGGCAATGTACCGGATGACGTGACATGTTCTGGTTCGTTTCCAGACGATCCGGTGTCCGCACAAAATAATTTCTACTCACCAAGAGGAGCTTTCTCTGAAACCAACTCAACACCATTAAAGCTATTCCACTCTATCTGTCACAAGTGCTCAGTATTAAAACCTTTATATATGAGCTAAAATAAACAAGTAAAGGGGTGAGAAACAATGGAAAGTTATGACAAATATGTTTTCCATAGTTAAGCTTCCTCTGGTTTTACTTTTCTACTATAGTTATTTCGGTTTTCCCTTCTTCAACTTTCATTTCTCTCCTAGTTACAGCATATTACAACTACAAGTAATACCAAGATCAGATTTCTTTAATATTACATTATTACTAATGTAATTCATTAGGAGTAGTAATTTTAAAAATTATCTAATCTAATTGTATTTGATAACTATTTTATAATAAATAATATAAGTTTTAATAATTATTTTTAATGCATAATAATTTGATTATTAATAAATTAGAATAATTTGTCATCGATGAGATTATATTTTTGTATAATATCTTTTGACAGTAATTTTAAAGTTGATAATCTAACAAACTCTAATTCTGTATTGTCGACAGTAATTTTAAAGTTACATTATAAATTTCTTTTTTAATAACAGTAATACTTAAACATTTAAAGAAAATAAAAAAGTAGATTTTAATGTTAAACAACTAATACAATTTTTTTAATTTAATAATTTATTAAAAAAAATATTGATATTGAATGATCGGAAAATTATTTCATATAAACAATTAAATTAAAAGGCAAAAAAAATTATCCAAAAAAAATTAAGAGTATTTTAAATATCATTAATTTATGCCGCCGCTATTACCAGATTTTGGCTCCGTCCTTATGATATGAAATCACCATATTGTTTCCTTTGATATGATTAGAGCTATTTTCTTCAATTTCATAAATACGACAATTTCTTAAGTAATCCTATTGCATTATGTAAGTATAACTACCAATAACAGGCTTAGGCTTCGTTTGTGACAATTTTCTTTCTGCTTCTTAAAACAACTTTCTAATACAAAAATTTAAATCTTTGTACCAAGAATCTGCTTTAAAAAACAATAAGAAAACCGTCGCAAATGAAGCCTTAATTATATAGAATGTATTTCTTTCTGAACAAAGAGAACCCGACAGATTTCAAAGAATAGAGGCATGTCTTGAATGCTCTCATATGAACTTTAAATATAATGAGTTTAACACAATTCAAAATATTAGGCAAGATAATTAACTTTTTTTAAAAGATTATATATATATATATATATATATATATATATATATATAGTATGAAAAAATATGCTTGAATTGATGTCTTACAATAAAAAGAAAAAAAATGAAATATTAATAATAATAATAATATTAATAATACAAGGCCAACCTATGACCATATTAATTATCACTTTAAGAAAAGGATATCTCTTGGACATATGCATATGCCATCCCATCTTGTATATAAATAAACGCCTAAGGAAATTCTCTTAAATCAACATCTCTTTGATTCCTTATATTTCTTTGTTGATAGTTTTTTATATAAAAACTATTAGCTCACGATGGAGATGGGTAGTATAGTTGAGTACTTCAAGGATAAGAGCATCTTTGTTACTGGTGCCACTGGTTTTCTAGCAAAGAGTATTATCTCACAAACCATTTCGTCTATTAATATGCCTTATATAACATGAGTTTTTGTTTTAGGCTTCGTTTGATATTGCTTTCTTCCTGCTTCTTAAAGAAGTTTTTTAGTACAAAAAATTAAATTTTTGTACTAAAAAGTTGATTTAAGAAGCAGTAAGAAAGTCGGTCCAAACAAACCCTTGGTCGCACTTTCAAAAGTTGAAAGATAAAGTTCTAATGCATGTTCTTGTTTGTTGCTTGGTTTGAAGTCTTTGTGGAGAAGGTTCTTAGAGTTCAACCTAATGTGAAGAAACTCTTCCTTCTTGTGAGAGCTGAGGATGCCAAATTGGCTGCAGAGCGCGTGCAAAATGAGGTATAACTATCTTTTTAATATTTATCATTATTGATCATATTGAGCCGTTAGACACGACTGTGACTCGAGTTCAAATGGGTTGATCAAGGTCTGAATAAAAAAAATTGACTTTGTGCTAGCAGGGCTTGGGTTTATGAAACTTGGTCAATTTTAAATCAAATTTTCATAGATTCAAGCCAAACCTATTATTGTTATAAAATATTTATAGAAAGAGAGAGAGAGTGTGTGTGTGTTGATTTGAGTGATTAGCTAACAAATTTCAAAATTTGAACATAAAATTTAGCTCTTCATGTGACTTGTTATCAAGGTTTATTCTTTATGGAAATTATTAATAGGTTACTTAGATAGGGTAATTTTGTAATTTTAGGGTAAATTATATATTATGTGTATAATTTCCTCTTAATATAACTTGGTGAAGGACTGCAAGTTAATTAGCAATTGTTAGTTATAACTTCTTCTCTTTTTTTTTTACTTTTGTTCCTTTTTAACCATTGAAGGAGGCTTTCCACCAATGCTTTTTAGTTTAATAATACAAAAATGTTGCTAAATTTTGAATTATATGTTGAAAAATATTAAATTATTAAAAAATGTTATAATAGCAAATTAGAGGTTAAAACCTTGCTAGCATTACTAATATTAAATATACTATATATTAACTTATTATTATTATTTATATTCTTTGCTCCATAGCACTACTAATAAATATAATATTACAATATGAATGGATAATCACTTCCTTAATCAGGTGTTTGCAAAGGAGCTTTTTGATGTTCTTAAAGAGAAACATGGGCCGGACTTTGATTCATTTATATCCAAGACGGTTTATTCAGTTGCAGGAGATATTATTTATGAAAATTTAGGGATTGAGGATTATAATCTTAGAGAAATGTTATGGGAGGAGATTGACATTGTTGTCAATGTGGCTGCAACTACCAACTTTTATGAGAGGTAATTAGAAAATTTAATAATTTAAATAACGTGGAGAGAGTTTGAGGTTAATTAATATATATTACATAAAACTTTTATTATTATTATTTTTTATATTTCACTATTTGTATGATCATTTCTAGATATGATGTGGCTTTGAATATCAATGTCTTGGGAGCCAAGCATGCATTGGAGTTTGCAAAGCAATGCACAAAACTAAAGATGCTTCTCCATGTATCAACAGGTTAATTAGTCCTAACCAAAAAAATATATTATCTTTTGATAAAATCTATAATGAATCATAAGAATATGTGCATATATAGATACAAACATGAAATTTTCATTCTCACTTGTTTTAGAATTTTGTATTCAATAAACTTTTTGTAAATCTCAATAATATTTCATCCTTATTATGATTATATTTGTGTTTATCTGCTTATGTAGCTGGTGTGAAGGAAGGTATAATATCAGAGAAGCCATTTTGCTTTGGTGAAGCACTGAATAAGGATTTGTATTTAGACATTCAAGGAGAGCTAAAGCTAGTTGAAGAAAGAAAAAAGAAACTCCATGATAAGAATTCAACAAAAGATGTTGAAAAAATAGCTATGAAGGATTTGGGCATAGAGAGGTTTGAAATTCCTTAAGTTTTATGAGTTTTTTTAGATGTAGCATTCATTTAATAGCCAACTTGATAAATATTTTGATAATGTTTTGTTTTCTAGCATTTTTTTCTCGAGTGATTTCCTATTATGTTACTAGTAAATATTAATTGATTGAATTGATGGCATGTATTAATAATTGTATTTTTCTTAAATGAAAATTTATACTTAATTGTTGGCACCTATTTGACACCTAAATCAAATGGGAGCTAAAATTCAAGTTATTAATGAAAAAAAATCTTTATAATTGTTCAGATACTACCAGTAAAATAAAAATGTTGATTTGATAAATAATATTATTATTTGAATAATAAGTTTGTCTCTTTTTTTAACTATCAAATCATGCAACCACTTAGTAGGGTATTATATATATATATATATATATATATATATATATATATATATATATATATATATATATATATATATATATATATATATATAAACTAAACTAATGACCATTTTGTCAATATCTTATAGGGCTAGAATGTATGGTTGGCCAAACACCTATGTATTTACAAAGGCCATGGGAGAAATGCTTCTTGGTCATTTAAGAGGAGATATTCCTCTAGTTATTATGCGCCCAACAATCATAACTAGCGTTTACAAAGACTTGTGTCCAGGGTGGGTAGAAGGAGCAAGGTATCTCTCTCTCTCTCTCTCTCTCTCTCTCTCTCTCTCTCTCTCTCTCTCTCTCTCTCTCTCTCTCTCTCTATATATATATATATATATATATATATATATATATATATATATATATATATATATATATATATATATATATATATATATATATATATATATATATATATATATATATATATATATATATATATATATATATTCTCTCTCTTTGTGTATGTGTATGTGTGTATAGTTTCATCATGTTTATCTTTGTTCTTGTATTTTTAATATTTCTTGATCTAAGTCAACAATCACTTGAGATTGCAGGACAATTGACAGTGTAATACTTGGATATGTAAAGGGGGAGATTTCATGCTTTTTAGGAGATCCAGAAGTAATTATAGATTTGGTATGTGCTCTTTATTTGTGCGGATGGAAATTAAGGAAAATAAAATGTTGTAAAATAAAAGGCATATTATAGCATAAAGACTTTACAATTAAATGAAATAAAAATAAACTAAATTACTTTTAATTTTTCTTAAAGTTTTTTCTTGGTTGCCTATTTTTTTCATATATTACTATACTGTACGTGATTTTTCATCTTTTTCTCCTTTCATAAACTACATTTTCTTATATGATCCACATAATAATGTGAAGTCTTCTATCTATAATTTTTTTGAAATATGCAAGCATAAGCATCAAACATAATTACGTATGAAGCATCATATAAAAAATTATATTAACCACTTATAATGTATATGTTAATATTATAGTTCCTCAAAGAAAATGTTTGTTTCATAATACGGCATCTTGATGTTACCTCAACATATAAAATAAAAACAATAAAAGTATATTTACATATGTATATCATAGCACAATGTTTAGATATACTTTCTCCCATCATCCTTACTTCAAGCTTTTAAACTTTGATAGATTCCAGGAGACATGGTGGTGAATGCAATGATTTCAGCAATCACTGCACATTCAAATCAACATTCAGAATTCATATATCATGTAAGTTCATCAGTGAGAAATTTGGTGAAATATTCCACTGTTGAACAATGTGCTTATCAATACATGAAGAAGAATACTCAAACTAGTGGTGATGGCAAGACAATTAAGACAGTTAGATTTCAATTTATGAGAACAATGTCAATTTTTCATAGATACATGTTCCTTCACTATCGCCTGCCTCTTGAGGTAAATTCTAATTCTTATTTGGGTTTTTTATTTCTTTGAATTGAT
Organism: Dendrobium huoshanense; assembly: GCA_016618105.1. Taxonomy (NCBI): domain Eukaryota; kingdom Viridiplantae; phylum Streptophyta; class Magnoliopsida; order Asparagales; family Orchidaceae; genus Dendrobium; species Dendrobium huoshanense. The sequence continues at coordinate 48,946,543 of CM028360.1, read as the reverse complement.
TTATAATGTATATGAATGTCTTGTTTGACAAGTAATTTTAACCATTATTGGCCTATTATTTAAAGGAGAAGAGTTGACATTATATTTATTGATGTTGTGGCTTCCATGTTTAGGGCTTGCGCTTGATAAATCTAGCCCTTTTTGGATTATTTTCTCAACAATTCAACAAAATATGGAAGACATATAAGCTTGTGTTCCGCCTAGCTGATATTTATGCACCATATGCACTCTATAAAGGAAGGTAAGCTCAATTGTATGAGTAATATTTAAGTTTATATGTAACTTATTAAATAAATAAACATGTAACAACATTGGTTATGCCCTTAGAATTTTTTCTAATGCAAATATTAATCATAATTGATTTTATAATATTAAAAAATTGACAACCATCTTGTTCAATATTTTCTTTGGCTGCAGCTTTGATGATTCCAACTTAGAAAGGCTGAGAAAGGCAATGATGAATAGTGATGAAGAGAAGTTGTTTGATTTTGATCCTAAGCACATTGAATGGGATGATTACTTAATCAACATTCATATTCCTGGTGTCCTCAAGCATTTACGCAAGTAGATTATTAAACATTCATGTTTCATTTGTATGTTTCTGTATGTCAAGCATTAAATTATGCTTTTTAATTAAGCCATTATTTGTAATCTAATTTGTTGATTGTGAACACATTTATCTATGTAGATTTCATATTAAATCAAAGTTATGCTTCCATCAAACTAGCACTCCCATCAATATATGAAATGTATGTCAATAAAATCTTAAGTTCAAAGCTAGCATATATGGATGAGTCTATATCGTATCACCCCGACGCTTGCCTTCTCCGCTCCACTAGGGCTTTGCCCTAGCTTTCCTAGGGCTTGGATCTTGGGTTCTCATCCGGTGAATCTCATGTTGCTTCCTACTGGAGTCTCCAGGGAAGCTTTTCCTTGTCTTGTTCCTTCTTTTCTGCTTACTGTTAATTTGTTTACTTTCCTCCTCCGGCCGGCCGTGGCCGGAATGGCGATTAGTCGTGTTTGTAACCCGGGATTTTTGGATGGGTCCTTAAAATCGCATTCTTTTGTGGATGCTCTTTCTGGTTCTTCGATTTCAGTTCATTTTCCTGAGCTACGGCAGTGTTCTTGTCGTGGTTTGCCCTCTTTGTGGAATTCGGAGGAAGAAATTCTGGCTCTGTCTGTTCCATTTCAATTTGCTTTTGTTGGCTTTTTTCCTACACGTAAGCTAAATGCTGAATCCTCTGTAACTGTTCTTGATCAATCTCATATTCTAATTAAGCTTTCAAATGACTTGGATTCTAGTAGAGTTTTTTTCCATATATCCTATTTGGTGAATAACTATTTTTTGAAAATCACAAATGGTCGCCGGTTCTTGATGTCGGAGTTGAATCTCCGGTTATTCCAATATGGATTTCCTTTCCCAATCTGCGACCGCATCTTTTTGCCCCTCGTATCCTCCATGCTTTGGCTTCTATGTTTGGTCGTCCCTTAAAAGTCGACAATTCAACCTCTGTTGGGTCTAGGCCATCTGTGGCGCGGGTCCTGGTGGAGCTAGACATTACTAAGGAGTTTCCTGATAAAATTTGGCTTGGTCCGGAGAATTCTAGGTATGTTCAAAGGGTTCTGTTGAGGATTTTCCTGCTCACTGTGTGTTATGCAAATGACTTGGTCATTCTAGGGGTGAGTGTGGTAGCCTTCCTGCCTCTTTGAATGGTCCTCAAACTCGTGTGAATGTGGTTTTGCCTGTTGCTAATGTGAAAAGTGGTGCTATTGTCAATTCGTCGTTGTTCGTTAATGAGGAGCAGATTGCGGAGGGTCCTTGTGACCTTCCTATTTCTGATAATGTGGGACGGCGGCTCCCTATTGGAGGAGCTTCTGTGATTGAGGACTCTATGGTTGCTCTTAACTCGTCCGAGAATATACCCCCAATGTCTATTATTAATTTTGTGAATGATGTGTTCGGTGATCAAGTAGGTAATCTTTTGGGTGCTGCTACTGTTTTATCCCCTGATGTCTTACCCTTTGTCCCACCTGTAACTGATTTGGGCTCTCCTACTACGAATTCTATTACTTTGTTGCCTCTTAGTCGAATAATGGTATTGTTTAAGTTGTAGAGACTGTTGTTGATGTAGCTGGGGTATTACCTTCTGTTGTATCCCCTAGGGCTTGTAACAGTGATGTTGCTAATTCAGGTTGTGCTCTTAATTCTGGTCCCTTGGTGTCGGTGTTGTCTGTCCCGGCCGCTTTAGCTAGTTACTCTATAAGCCCTGTAGTTGTGGATGATCTGATTAGGTCTGGTATTGTTAATGGTAATTTGGATGGGGTTGGGGGTGTGTCTACCCCTGTGGATGCCGGTTTAACTCATAGCCCATTTGTGGATGTGCCAGTTAATGTTATTGACCCTCAAGACTTGGTTTATCACGTGGGTGACAACTCTGGGTTGGATCTGCGTGTGCATATTGATTGGCTTCAGGGGTCGTCTGATGATTCTGATTCTGTTTCCTCCTTTGAGTTTGATGGGGTTGAGGATCCAGGGAACTCTTTTGCATTGATGCGGGACACTAAGGTTGTTTCTAGTGCTTCTCGTGGAAGGACACGTGGAAGGGGTAGACATGGAAGATAATTTCTATGGGTGGTGTTGGATTTTTGCTTCCTGCCTACTTCATGGTGTCTTTTTGGTTGACTGTTCTTGTTACTTATTAATTGTATTTTGGTGCTCTCCGATTTTTATTTTTATTGGTCGGGCAATGATGTGGCTGGGGCTCGTTTCTCAGTTGGCATGTTTCTTGGCAACCTTTGGTGGAGATCCTCTGGTCGGTTGGGATGGCTGTTTCTCGTTTGCTTCTTCACCAAATTGGACGGTCTGAGCATGATTTTTTGGGAAGCTTGTAGTCTCGGCCAAATACTGAGCCCCCGGGATTGGTTTTCCCATGTAATTTCTTATTTGTCCTTGGCAAAATATATATATATATATATATATATATATATATATATATATATATATATATATATATATATATATATATATATATATATATATATATATATATATATATATATATATATATATATATATATATATATATATATATATATATATATATATATATATATATATATATATATATATATATATGGAAAATATGCACCACACACAAAAAAAAAAGGTGTGTGCTTGATGAATAGAACATGGAATTCATCATTGGTTAGCATGAATTCCTATTAAAATATGTCTATTAAATGATATATTAATGTTCTTAATCCGTATCTGATATTTGAGAAATATATATTGATGTAATTGTAGACGATGAAGATCAAGCATTATTGTTATTGTCCTCATTATCTACTTCTCATAAGCACTTTCAGTACACCATGTAATATGGAATGGTGAAATAATTTCAAAGTCTATCAATAATTCATTTATTTCAAACAAGATGATTGTCAAGCTCGAGGGAGTTAATAAATTAGCTGAATGTTTATTTTAAATCATGACGAGATCTTATAACACTACAGGAAAATCATCTATTATTGGCAGAATTTTCCGGCAGTAAGTGATCATTTTTCGACAGATTTGGAATTTATCGGCTGCTTTCCTGCAGAAAATCTTCCGCCAGTAGAACCAGCATAGGATAAAAATTTTTGCCGGCCTTTTCTGATGGAAAATATTTCCTACGGCTATATGACGATATTAGGCCGCCGGAAAATTAAAAAAATGAAGCCGCCCACTACCCTCCCACCTGGCTTGCCCGAGAGAAACCTTGCTGCCCCCCGCGCTGCCCCGCGAAGTGGTTGTCGTGCGATTCAAACTCATCGTGAAAGAAACTTTAAAGTTCAAACACCCAACCGTTTTGATGGTAAGGAAATTGCATTAAGAAACTTACTCTTTTAAATATAAACTATAATTATTTGAAAATAAAAATTAAAGTAAAATATTAAAATAAATAATAAGTTATTAAATTAATACTTAATTAAAATATAGTTTTAAACTATAAAAATAAGCAAAATATATAATTATTTTAAAATGAAAATTAATAATTAATTAAAATAAAGTATTAAAATTAAAAATTAATTAAAATAAAGTATAAATTAATATTTAATTAAAATACACATATAAATAATTAATGTTTATTCTTATTAGTTAAATTATTTAAAATGCGCCAAAAAAAACCGCCGACAAAACCGTTGGAAAAGTCACCTGAAAATGTTGGCGGCAACAAAACCGCCGGAAAGACCGTTTCATCATATTCCATCGAAAAAACACCGAATATGCCGCCGGAAATTTGCCAGAAAATTCCACTAATAATGAGTGATTTTCCTAGAGAGTAAGAACAAGTCGATTTTTAATCATGGTCAGATCAAGTGTCATAGCTAGTTGAAGGATATTGCTTGGTTTTATTATAAACAAAGAAAGCTCAAAAAGAGGGATTCTCACACTTTAAAAAAGAAAGAGCAGCTTCCAACTAATAAACCTAAGGGAGAAGTTAAGAGATGAGTGGTGCTAATTTCTTCAAGACTTCTGGATAGTAAAGTGGTCAACTAGAAGAGATGTCTTAAAAGTGATCAACTTTTGATATATTATTTAGTCAATGCAAAGATGTATTATGTATTGACTTTATATTATGCATGAATCACATTGTGATGTAGTTTCAAATTATCTCATAACTTATATTTTTTATGTTTTTCTATTAGACACCTTTCCTCAAATTTCATCCTTTTTTCTCATAACTTTTTTTTTTCTCTCTCATTTAAGTATTTCTATTTTTTTCTTAAATCTATGAACTTTTTAATATATTATTGTGTTATTATGAAAAAAAATTATCTTTGTTAGAATGAGCATCTTTAGGTTTTATCTATTTAAGTTGTGAAAAAAATATGCATAAAATATTATGCTGAGTTAGAAGAACAGTGATGGAAATCATTCAAAAGTGGATACCATATAACTATTAAAAAAAAGCATTCAAGTCAACCATATGATATGATAGAAGCTACAACTCAAACTAAGCTGGTTGTAAATACAATCTATGAACATGTGTGATTCTGCTAAGAAAGAAATCCTTGGATTCACACTCTAACACTTAGAAGGGAGAATCAAAATGATTGAGAGTAGAGGTTTCAAAATGGGTCAACAGGTCGAGTTCAGATTTGTCCCGAATACAGTCAACCTAAAAATGATCTATTTAACAAACGGATCAAAACTGCCGCGCGGGCGGGGTCGCAAGCAGCCAGGCGGGCGCGCAGGCAGCAGCGCGAGCGAGCAGGAAGCCGCGCGGGCATGCTGGCAGGGGGCGGACAGCGGGCAGCGGGGCGGGCAGGTCCGCGGGCAGGGGTTCAAACGGGTTTCTGTGTTGACTCGTTAACTCGTCGGGTCAACCTGAACCCGACCCGTTTTTTCAAACGAGTCGAATCCGGGAACCCGAACCCGACCCATTTTGGAAACGGGTCGAGTCTAACCCAAAAATTCTGGGTCAGGTTCGGATCGGGTTTTCGTGTTGTGTCAAATATTGACACCCCTAGCTATATCGGCATATCAGATTAGTATCTGAGTATTACACAATGCACCTTTAAGTGACCCATATTAGATTTTATCTTTAACTATTGCTAGGAAATTAGTAATTGATAAAATAACTATTGCTATACATATCCCCTTTGGATATAAATGTAAAATATATATTTGATACATCATCAATAAATTATCTTGATGAGGCACGAATCTCAAGGGAAAATCAAGTTGGAAACTTCCAAATTAAAATTGGGACCATCTGAACTCTGATTTCAACAAACTTATAGTCGAACTGAATGTCTCGAAAATATGTACCCGACAACACCAAATTCGACTCAATTCGAGCCCAAATAGGTCCAAATCAAGGACCCCAAAGCATTATTGGAAGGTTCAAACCACAATTTGAATTATCAAACGGTTTCCAAACATGACATGCTTATAGTCGAATCGCGTGGCTCGACAAGATGAATACAACGAGCTAGCTATCGCAAAATTCTAATATCATTAAGACATATAAATGCCTAGTAAATGGTCCATGATCAAGGGATTCACTATCGGCCGTCCATCCAAACCACTCTAATTTACCCCTGATCTTTCTCCTATTTACAAGTCATGCACTATAAATAACCCCCCCCCCCCCCCCCCCCCCCCTTCCTAATGTAGGGAGGCCCAAGGCAAAAGAAGAGAAGAAAGAGAAAGATCGGAGATCACTCTTGCCTCCTCGCTCCTCATCGACCACTGCCCGGAGTTCTGCAAGACCACCACATGATACCAGAGTTATGTCGGACAACTACCTGACGTCGGAGTTCTACCAGACCACCTCCCGACGCCAGAGTTTTGTTTGACCACCACCTGATGTCAGAGTTCTGTCGGACCATCACCTAATGTCGTTGTTCTGCCAGCCACCAACTTACATCAGATCTCTGCCCAGCCACCAACTGACACCGGATCTCTGTCCAGCCACCAATTAACACTGGATTTTTGCCCGGACCACTGATTGACATATGGAATTTTTTCGGACCACCAACTGACATCGTACTTCTGCCTAACTACCGCTCGATGACGGAGTTATGCCCAACAACCGCTTGTCAACAGAATTACGCTCGGCTACCAACTGATGTCGGATTTCCACCCGACATCCAATTATTGTTGGACTTCCACCCGACAACGGTTCTTCTGACCTCTGTCGCCAAACTACAGTATTTTTATAATAGCTCAAACTCTTAACTATCGAGATATTATCTGTTTTGGCCTAAGAGCCTCACAGTTTTGTCATGTTGGTATAACTTCTCAGTAGGTCACCCATCCCAAAATTACTCTGGGATAAGAATGATCAACTACGGAGTTTCCTTAATGAAAATCCAACCATTACACCAAAAGGTGTCTTGATGTTTAAGAGTTTAACTTCTTTTAAGGAGTTTCACATTTCCAACCTCTGTCGCCTGCTGACTATAGTCCTTATAACCTTCATCGCCCATCAACAAAGGTATTTTGGACCTCCATCACTCACCAGCTATGGTCCTTTAATTTGTCCTTCACTGACAACGGTCGTTCCGACAACCATCGCCAGATAACAGTCTTTCTGGTCTATGTCGCCAACAAATAACGGCCTTCCAACCTCCGTCGCCCATCAACTACTGTCTTTCTAACCTCCACCGCCATACAATAATCCTTTCGACCCCCATCGCCCACTGGCTATGGTCCTTCCGACCTCTGTTGTGCTGCTCTTCCTACCTCTAACGCCTGCTGACTCTTATCTTTCTGACCTCAGTTTTTTAGATAACGGTCCTTCTGACCTCCGTCCCCTGCCAACTACGATCCTTCTGACCTTCATCGCCCGTCGACTAGTGTCCATGTGACCTATCGCCAGACAATAGTCTTACCGACCTCCGTCATCTGCCGACTATAGTCCTTTTGACCTCCATCACGAGGGAATGTCCTTCTAACCTCCGTCTCCAGGGAATGATCCTTCCGACCTCCGTCGTCCACCGACTACGATTCTTCTGACCTCTGTCGTTAGATAATGGTCTTTCCGACCTCCGTTGTCCACCGACTATGGTCCTTCCGACCAAATGAACATGTCAACAGTGATTCTTCTTATTATCACCATGTAATTCACTCCATATGATATATATTTTTTACATCAAGACAAGACCTTCCCCCCGAAGAAGAGCCTTATTTGTAATCAACTACAAATATTAGTGGATCATTTCAAACTAGGCTAGGTCCCATGGTTTTTCCCCGTTTTCAGTGGTTTAGTTCCACGTAAAAACTCTGGGGTTTCTTATGAATAATGCACCTTCTATTTTATCTGATTGTGTGCTAGGTCTTCATACAAAGCTAAGACGTTAAACTATATATATTTCTCTACCGCCACGAATATTCTAGGATGCTTTATGAGGTGCAGCCATTTATTCTTGTTGAATTTACCTACATATATTTTTTAATGATTTTTTAAAAATAAAAAAAGGTTATTTAAAAACAATATACTATTTAAATTCTATTAAAATAAAATATATAATTTTGTAGAACTAACATGTTCTATAAAATCGGAACCAATTCGACAATTTTTCGGTCGAATTAACTCTTCAAACTAATTCAATCCAGTCCAACATGAATCCTACTTTTGAACATGATCAAACATGCAACTAGACTGGTTCAAGGTCGAACAAATTGAACCAAACTAATCTTCCAAACACTGAAAATAATGCTTTTGATGTGGCGTTAAGAAGAGAAATTTGGTTTTACATGCCCCATAATTAATACTCGAAGTTAGAGAAATATTTTAGGAAAATATACTTTGAAAGATTCATTTAGGCTAAAAATGCTAAAAGACCACCAACTCTAGATCGTGGACTACTTATTTAAGTCCATTTTGACAAAAAATGATTCCAATACTTTAGAATAATATTTGATCAATATTAGAAACATATCCATTAATTACCAAGTATAATTCAAGCCCTAATTAAATATTAATCCTTCAAATTTAAAAGTTTTTTCTATCATTGTTCAAACATGATTTGAATAAGATTCAAGTAAGACCTTATTAGAAAATTTAATAAAATAGTTGAATTACAGGTTCAAACAAGGTTCATTTATTGTTCGAACAATGTTTACATTTAATAAACAATAGAGTGCGTATTAGGGGTGTCAATATTTGACATGACACGAAAATCCGACCCGGAAAATCCGGTTAGACCCGACCCGTTTAAATTGAAATTGCCCGCGCTGCCCCGCCTACCCGTGAAGCTGCTCCACCTATCCACGCATCGCCCGCTGCTGCCTAGACCTACCCGCTCAGCTGCAAAGGCTGCCAACGCACGCTGCCTAGCCTGCCGGCGCCCCGCGCCTGAGGCTTCCCGCTCTCGCTCGCACGCGCACTTGCGCTCGCCGCTCGTCTGCACAAACAATTATTAGGTCCTCCGATAGGACGTAGAGGAACGTCCGGTCGGCACTAAAATCCCGCCAAAAAACTCGGTATTTGCTCGGTATTGCTATGTATTATTTGGTAATAACGAGGAATACCGCTCTGTGAAGACCAATACCGAGTTATACCGAGCTATACCAAGAAAAAACTCGGTATTTTTTTTATCTCGGTATTGGGTCTTCACATGATGGTATTCCTCGTTATTGTTTGATATTGCTCGGTATTTGCAAGGTATTCCTCGTTTTTTGGCGTGATTTTAGCTCCGACCGGACATAGAGCTAAGTCCGGTCGGAGGACCTAATAATTATTCCGCCTGAGTGCACCCGTGCTCGCCGCTCGCCCGCGCGCACCCGCGCTTGCCCGTGCACTCACCCACGCTCGCTCACCCACACTCGCACGCGCGCTCGCCTGCGTTTCAGGTCTCGTGTCGGGACGGGTCAACCCGACAACCCGCCGGGTCGGGTTCGGGTTAGGATTTCTGACCCTTTTATCTACCGGTGTCAAGTTATGGTCAACCTGTTTAAACCCGGGTCAGTTTTGGGTTCGACCCGAATCCTACCCGTGACCCGAAATTGACACCCGTTGTGCGTATAGTATAAAAAAATGGATCATAGTAGTCATAACACAATAGATTGTGAAGTAGACATGACAAAAGACAAATTTTTAATAAGAAGTGTTATATTACATTAAAGTGATTATAATATTTTATAATCTCATATCCAGTACAATCACAACAACTATAATAAATTAGATAACAACTCTGTTACAATAAAATATAATTTTAACATTTATAACATTATTATATGATTATGACATGCTTAAGGTTTTGTTTGGGATGACTTTTTTATTACTTTTTAAAACAAAGTTTTAGTACAAAAATTAGTATTAAAATTTTGTTTTAAGTTGCAATAAAAAGTCATCACAAATGAAACCTAAATATGATCATATCTATGTCAATATAAAACGTTCTCTTGAAGATTATCAAGATTGAAATAATGTGTATCAATCAATAGCAGATGTATTTTTTATTTGAGTTAATTCAATGGCTATGGTGTACATAATCAAATGAGATAGGATCCAGAAGAATACTTAAGAAAAGTAATAATAAGCATAAATGATAAATAACAAATCACACCAAGCTTTAACCAAAAGAGAATAACTTGTCCAAAAAAACATTTTTCATTCAAAAGTTATTTTTTTATATATAAATACTATCACTATTTGTAAATTTATAATTACTACCATCATGCAAAAAAAAAAGAGAAAATTTTGGAGAAAAATTAGGTGGGTAACTATAATCTCTAGCAACCTGAAAAATCTAAAAACTATTTTAAAAATAAAAATATGAAATTTCTAAACTAGAGCATTGTGGTGCTGGGTAGCGCGACGCCTCAGTGCTTAGCTCTTTAAAAGTTTAGAAATTAATTCCGTGCAGCAGTGCAATTGGCAGTGTTGTGGCGTAGTGATGTTCACTACAGGAAAAACGTCATTTTCTGACAGTCATTTTCGTAAGAAAAATAGTCTGACAGTCATTTTCGTAAGAAAAATAGCTAAAATTTGTCAGAAATTAATATATCCGGCGGAATTTCAATGGTAACACGCGCTTCAAAAAAGCCCTTCCGGCGTTAAATATTTCACTGGAAATATTTCTAACGAATTTCCGGCCAAAAATTCATCGGAAAAATATTTCCAGCAGAATATTTTTGCGGCGGAATAGTTTTGCATATAGCGTTGGTCCACTTAGTGGCCACTGCTAACAATTATTACGTCCTCCGACCGAACATAGAGGAACGTCCGATCGGAGGCCAAATCGCGCCAAAAAATGAGAAATACCGAGCAATACCAAACAATAACAAGGAATATCATCACGTGAAGGCCCAATACCGAGTTATACCAAGCTAAACCGAGCAATACCGAGTTATACAAAAGTTGTACCGAGTTTTTCCTATAAAAAACTTGGTACAACTCGGTATTGCTCGGTATAGCTCAGTATAACTCGGTATTGGTCTTCACAGAGCGGTATTCTTCGTTATTATCAAATAATACATAGCAATACCGAGCAAATACCGAGTTTTTTAGCTGAATTTTACCTCCGACCGGACGTTCCTCTACGTCCTTACACCGGACCAAATAAAAGTTCCACTGCTAGGCACTAAACATCATTTTTATATATATTTAAATAATTACCACCATCGCTTTTCCCCTCTCTTCAGCTGGCTTGGTGGGGAAGAAGGAAAAAGGGAGGAGAGAAGAAAAGGGAATTTGGCCACTAATTTATTTCACTGTTTCTGCATATCATTACAGCTTACATCTAACCTACACATAATTTTAAATATTTTTAATTTCTACCATTTTATTTCTTCAAATTTAATTTTTATTGCATATTTTTAATTGTGGGAAGTTACTATAGTATCTTTTTGTAAGTGGTAGTTGATACGGCATCACAAAATTAGCTTGATTGGGCACGAATCTCGAGGCACAAGCTAGTTGGAAACTTCAAAAATTAATTCCGGGAGCACCCAAACTCCGATTTCAGCGAGCTTATAGTCAAATGGAGCGTCTCGGAAATACGAACCCAACGACACAAAGATCAACCATATCCGAGCCCAAATGAGTCCGAATCAAGGACCCGAAGCGCTATTGGAAGGTTCAAACCACAATTTGAGTTACCAAACGGTCTCCAATTTTAACGATCTTATACTCGAATCGAACGGCTCGACGAGACAAATCCAACGAGCCTAAGATTGCTGGATTTCGACATCACTAAGGCCTTCAAATGGCTGACAAAAGGTGTATGATCAAAGGATTAAATATCAGCCGTCCATTCAACCACTCCCTATTCGCCCCTGATCTCACACATATTTACAAGTCATGTCACTCCAGAAAAACTATAAATAGATCCATCATTCTTCACAAGAGGGGCTCAAGTGAAGAGAGAGAAGAAGGGAATAAGAAGAGAAAGGGGAAAAGGAGAATCCCCTCCTCCTCGACCACCGCCGGAGCTCTTCCTGCCGCCCAAACACACCGGGATTCTGTGTGATACTCGGGAGAACGCAAGAATTCTTCCCAACTTCCACGTGATGCTGAAATTCTTCCCAATTTGCAACAGAGTTCCCTCCTGATGCCGAAACTCCGCCCAAGTGAAGCCGGAGTTCTCCTTTGCCACAAACAAACGTCGGACTTCTACCCGACGTCGAACCTTCACTCTTCGCCAAGTTTCTACCCGACGCCAGACTGCTACCTGTTATCGGACTTCGCTGGACGTCTACGCGAAGATGGATTTCTTTCCATTATTCTTACGCGAATATGTATGCATGAATGTAATGTATGTGCACATTAATTAATAAACTAATGTGTATAAAAAAGAGGAAGTAATTATGTATGCATGATATCCAGTGTACAGAAAGTAAATAAACATACCAAAGATACCCTCCAGACAAGGTACCAACATCACAACAAAATATACTAACGACTTAACCTAAGACTATAATCGGTGATCCTAGTAAACAAGCTCTAGTGTGTGTAAAATATCGTGTGGTTTGGATATGTCCTGTACAGGATAATTTAGTTGAAGTTACTTTTATGTTCTGATTTGTTGAAGGTCAAAAGGGAAACTTCAATTAAAGTTTAAATATTAATATCTTAATGTTAATTTCAGAATATATTTTAAATGTTTGATGATTACTACCTTTGTTGATCACCGAGGCCGTGAGATTTATTTCACCCTCCTTAGGGCTAACTTAATAATCTCGTATGTCTGGGTTACCAAATAGTAATCAATTTTATTGAGTTTAGTTGGTTAGAAATTAAAGAAAAAATAAATTAAATATATTAATTAAAGGGTTAAATTAGTTAAGTTTTCTATTAACTTGTTCATGGTGTTGTGCTACCAGGCTCGAGGAATCAAGCCTCCTTATGGCACGTAACCCCGCAGTCCGTAGTAGTATATCTTAAAAACTATGTTGATATAATTATATTAAGAGTTTTATTTGGTTAAAATCATTAATGATCAATTAATTTTAAAGTTTTAACACTCCATTAAATTCATTCATGGTGTTGTGCCACCAGGCTCGAGGAACCAGACCTCCTTAAGACTCTCAGCCCCACAGCCCGGAGTAGTTCATCCAATAAACTTTATTTTTAAAGCGGTTGTTATGTATTACGGAGTTTACTGAGTGATTTAAAAATATTAGCTTAAGATTTGATTAAGTCTTAGGTGAGTTATTAAGTTTTAGGTTATGATTAAGCCTGTTAAAAAGTTCTCTTATATTATTCATTTAATTAGATTTTAATTCACTTATATTCAAGATTAGAGGTCTTTTAAATTAGAAAAGCATTTGGTATTGAGAGAGTTTAATAAATTAAGGTTTGGGTTTGAAAAAGTCTTTTTATTTTACCAAGATTTAGTTTAGGTTTTCTCTCCTAATTTAGTTTACATATTTTAAAGTTCATTTCTAACCCTTTGGACATATGTACATGTGTCAACGGGTTTAGGGTTCTAAAATAAAAGAAAGTAATCATAATTATAAATGGAGTTTCTATAAGATCCTAACGGATGGGGGCGCATATAAAATAGAAAAAAAAAACATCCTAATGGTGCCCACTTTGTGTGGGAGAGCAGCGATACATATGGTACATATATGTGGCCTATACTATATGCCTAAAATGACTCTAATAGTCTCTATGGCTCATAGAAGGTGGGGGGTATTACACCCAAAAAAAGGAACATCCTAACGGTGCCCACTTCGTGTGGAAAACTGTGATGCACATGACACAAATAGGTGAGCCTACACTATAGGCATAAGGTGACCATAAGGATCTCTAGGACTAACAAAAGGAGGCAAGCCTTGAATCACCACAAGGCTAAGGCTTCATTAGTGCACTAACCTATGGCTAGCTAACTAAACATTCTAGAATATATATTAAATTAGAGTTGTTAACAAAAAAATATGTGTGACGTGTAATAATTTCGATATATAATTAGAAGTCTTTATAAGCAACAGAGATTATACATGACAATGGAGTGTCCACTCAAAAGCTCCAAAGAAAATGATCCCATTAATTTGCCTATGCTGGACACATTGTACCTCGCAAATAATAAGACAAGAGAAAACATAAGGTGAGCGTAGAAGCTATTCAAAAAGGAATGCAAGTAAATAAAAATATAATAAAAGAAAATTCAAAGTTAGTAATTATAAAACATATGCATGTTATTGCTAGAACACAAAATAATATGAGAGTTCTCTAATTTGGGGAGAGGAATTGACATTGAATAATACTTTATGTAAAGCACATAGGTTTTGTTGATATAACATGAAGATTTGTTACTACAGTCGTATATCAGACTTTAGAAAATTTTTTAACATAGAGCACGAAAAGAGGCCATATATGAATCATGCAAAATTCTACTAACACAAGTATATATCAACCCATGAAGTTTATGAAAATCTTATCACCACAAGTTATAAAAGAGAAATCATACATGTACTTAAGAAAGGAAGATTCAAACTATACTTTTCCAAATCAAGCGACAAGCCAACAATGCATTTGACATCAAAACCAAACCAAAATATAATTATAAAAGAAAAGAAATTTGATGTATACTTTCCCAATCTCAAGAAACATTTTTTTTTTTTAAGTTGTCCACATATTTTCATACAAAGCTCCAACAAATACAAAAATAAAGAAATAAATTTAGAGAAAACGTATGTAAGCATCTCATTGTTAGCTATGCCATTTCAATGCTAGGCATGCCTTTGACACATCTTTCGCTCCCATTTGGAATTTAAGCCACATGTAGATGAAAGGAATGAAGCTTTAATGTTATTTATTGTTCCCACATTTCAAGAAAGCGCCCGAAATATTTGACACAACTACTCATATCAATTTTTATATAAAACTTAAAATAGTGAAGAAGAAACAAATCCGGAAACCCAAAACCCAAACAAGTTCTTCCACTCTAAACCCAAATATGCTTTTCAACCAACATTTTTTTTTACAACCCATCTTTAGAATCAGATGTAAATGGAAGAAAGAAAATTGACCCATAAAAATTCATTCTAAGAAAACTCAAAGAAACTTCCAACACCAAATTCCCCTCAAGTGCCAAGCCACTCATAAAACTCCCAATCCCCAAAAATACTTGAAGAACCCCTCAAACAAAGCAACACATAAAACCTTTCAATATAAAATCCACTAAAACTTTTTCTAACGCAAAAATAAATCTATTCAATGTTGGGAAAATCCGTGAAAATCTTCTAACAAGAAGGTTTCATGAGGTTTTCTGTTATAAAAATTCACAAAACATCTAACAGAATTTTTTGAGGCAAAACAATTCACAAATCTTTCCTAACAAAACAACTCAAAAGATCCTTCGACATAAAACAAGTCATCTTGTATTTGAATAATTCAATCCCAAGAATTGAAATCAACATAAAGCATAATTCCTCACGACCCAAAATATGCTTCAATCATAACACATGTAATATTTCATTATGAGAATATAAACTAAGTGAAACTTCTCCAAAATCACAATGCAACATTGAATGAATTCTATATAAAACTCATATTTGGGGCAAGTGACATGATACATTCTCTAGAGACTTCAATTTGATGCAAAACATTACTCAAACTTTCTTTCCTCCAATCATCTCATGAGACCAAACAAGAAGAGCAAAGCACAACCTCATATGAACCTCACTCCAACAATTCAAGACGTTTTCCAACACATACTCACATTTCTATCATTCCAACATTCACAAAATATCTTGAACAACTACTAACTTCTTCAAACAAATGTGAAGGAACATTTCGACATCTTCCTTTCACAAAGTATAACTTCAAACAATCCAAATGACTTTTCTCCAAAACTCTTAACACCAAGTAATAAATAGAACGTAGAAAGATGCTTTGAAAAATTTATAAATAAATCTCTAAACTCATAAAAAATTATCATTTATAGTTCAACAAAAGACCCCAAACTCTTTGGCATAAAACCTCTCATGAAACTTTTCAATTATAAAACCACTTATGAAACTCTCCAACACAAATCAAGTCATCAAGTTTTTTCAACACAAGGTGAATCATAAAGCTTCCCAACATGACATCCCTCACAAGACTTTCCAACATAAAACAAACCATGAATATTCCCAACATATGACAAACCAAAACTCTTTCCGACATAAAGTAAGCTTTATAGTTCTTCCAAGAAATTCTCTCCTCTCATGCTACACGGTATCAACAATTCCAAGAAAGGTTTTAGCTCAAATTCAACCCAATTTTGAAGTCAAATACAAGTAAGAGAAAGAACTATATATATATATATATATATATATATATATATATATATATATATATATATATATATATATATATATATATATATATATATATATATATATAAAGGCTCATTCTACCTCAAAATAACTCAAGAAGTCCTTCAACATAAAACTTCATGATCTTTCCAAAGTTAAACAAAAACTACTTAACATAAAGCATGCAATA
This sequence comes from Dendrobium huoshanense, assembly GCA_016618105.1. Taxonomy (NCBI): domain Eukaryota; kingdom Viridiplantae; phylum Streptophyta; class Magnoliopsida; order Asparagales; family Orchidaceae; genus Dendrobium; species Dendrobium huoshanense. The sequence goes on along the minus strand of CM028360.1, from coordinate 48,930,113 downwards.
CTTGCATCAATTTAACTTGAATTTTTCAAATGAATTATAAAGCACATAAAGGTTCTCTAAACTTCAAGTGGCCACGAGTGCATGTAAAGGAAAGTTATGAAATTTCATGCTCATTTATTTTTCTTTAACTCGCATTGAATAAGGCTCATTGTAACAAAACATAAACCCTGTAAAGCTCATTTCACAAGAGTGGATTGCAAATCTGATGATACAAGCATGTAAGTGACCTCAAACTAGCCTTTCGCTTATGAAATGAATCACAACTATCAAAGCATGGAGTTATAGTTTTCCTATAAATCTCAAATACAAACAAAGCCACTACTTTACATATGGGCATGAAAATGACCAAGTGCTCTTAACAACATTACATATGGTTTTGCTAGAAAGACATCATGACGCTTTTTTTTAGAAACATTTCATCCAATAGTTGATATGTAAGAACACAAAGCAAGATGAATAGCTCGATAAGAACACCATATCTCTGTAATTATATCCCAACCATGAAATGAAAGAAACCTCACATACATACTTGATTGACATTACAACACCATGAGAGGTATCGAAATAAATCTTAAATCATTCCTAAGTTATCATGCCAACACTATGGGAAGCAAGATTCTATCAAGTCATTCATGTACAAGAGAATCACAAGTGTATGTCAAGGAATATTCACATTTATCATGAAAGTATAAGCCTACATGTGAGCTCCTTCATTCCAAACAAGGCCCACCATATATGTGTATTACAATGTCTCATTGCTGAATTTCATCAAGCAACTAACATGTGATATCATGAATATCCATAGAACTACTCAATGTGGAAAAACCAAGCTTTACACCCTAACGGAAAGAAAATCTATGCTCATCAACAAGTTTAGTTAATCACATAACCATGTAATCTCCACCCATTTAGCTAGGAACTTTAGAATGAGGGAAAGCATGATTAAGCTGCAACCTTCTAAATATACTTGCTAAAACATAATCATGACAATTTTTTTGAATCAAGTTGTTTAACGCAATCCATGTCTAACAATCATAGAAGCATAGCAATCTTTTTTTTTTTTTACCAACAATATTAGGAAAGCTTATAAGATACCATGATTTAAGTAATAAAACCACATCCCAAACAAATCCACATACGTTATAATTATCTATGCAAGAAAAACTTTACATTGAACCGATCAAGCCTACTTTACCATGATAATGAAAAAAATTGAACGAGAGAGAGAGAGAGAGAGAGAGAGAGAGAGAGAGAGAGAGAGAGGAGGGGAGAAGGAGAAGAAGCAAGAAGAGAATGGGTATACCTTGTGAATGAAGGAGATCAACGGACAAGGCAGATCGATGGAGGTTAGTCTAGTTTAGGAGTACAAGGGGCGATGGGAACAAGGTCGCCAAAGGGGGTTCGGCCTGGCTGGGGTTGTCGGGATGGGAGCGAGGCTTCAGCCTCAGCTAGGTCACCTGAATAAGAATAAGGGTTGGGGCGTCTAACGTGGGGTTTGAGATGGCTTCAGCTCTTCGTTGGTCGTGCCAATAGAGGGAGACGGGGGGTTTCACCCCTTTCTGAGCTTCGCAGGCGAGAAAATGAGAGGGGGAAAGGAGACAGAGGCTTTGGCTTGGGCTCACGCGAGAGAGAGAGAGAAAGAGAGAGAGAGAGAGAGAGAGAGAGAGAGAGAGAGGAGAGAGAGAGAGAGAGAGAGAGAGAGAGAGAGAGAGAGAGAGAGAGAGAGTGGGGAGGGTGCCGGGTCTGGTCTGATCCAAATGAGAGGGAAAGACCTCGAGATCGGAGGTAGCTCTTGGCTCGTGGACTAAGAGAACCAAGAGAAGATGGACGCAGCAGCTTTCAGTGTTGTGCGAACCACAGAGAAGGGAAGCGAGGAGAACCGATAGAGCTAGGGCGGGAGGCTTGCTAATGTCGTCACGTGTGGAGGGGATGCCAATCGCCCTAGTCAAAACCGTGGCTGGGGCTTTTGAGTCCAGAGTGCTTTGGCTCCACAGAGAAGAGAAGCACAGGAAGGGGACTGGACATGTCCGATCCCTCTAAAGACCTCTGCCTCCCCTCAAAAATTAGTAAATCACGCGACTACAGCCTTTGGTAATGGCAGACTTGGAGCTTCAAGGCAAATCGAGACTGTAGGATCTATTTCCCAATAGAATACTAAATTCAAATGAGTTCATAAAGTCAATGAAGTCTCAATTGGAATTAGGCTGAACCAATTTGGCTAAAATAAACCACAAATCAAACCTAATTTGACTCAATCCAGGCTAGCTTAGGCTCGACTCGACTCGACCAAATTAATTCAATAAAAATCAAACTCAAATCAACACCAATTCGAATTGAATCAAGTCTGATAAGACCCGATCAACTCGATCAAATGAGCTCAAGGGTAAAACAAAATAAAAATAAGGTCAACAGTGGTCTCTCCTAAAGACTCACCCAATATACTTGTCAAAGAGAAGGGATCATAAAAGATAGGGGTCCACATGTACATCTTTTTAACTAGTTCACATATCTATGCTATTTGTATAGATCACACAACATGGACTATTTTTTCTATTTATTTTATGCTCAATCTTTCATATATCCCTCTTAACTCTATAAACAAGAGGCATCATACTATAGGAATTATTCACAAAGATATTGCAGTTTTCCACTTACTTTATATACTAAACACGTTCTCACTTGGTTCTTTAACTATCTTCTACTAAAAATTTTGAATCCGAAAATTTTTCCACTTTTTATAAAAGCCAAAAAAAATCTTTAAAAAGACAGACAAGTAGCATTATTTAAAAAAAAAAAAATAGACCAAGAAGCATGCACATTGTAACATGAAGCATGATTTATAAATGCAATTAATCATATAGGTCCCACAACTTGTAGCTTAATTTATTAAGAAAAAAAAATTACATCAGACTATTGTAATATAATATATATCAAATAAAAAATAAATAGATAAATATAAAGGATAATAACTCAAAATTAAATCCATTACAAACACAAAAAATAAGAAATATCATCTATATATGTGTGTGTGTGCGCGCGCTTTAATCATTTAATAATCTTCAGAACTGCATCTTTTGACAAATTACATTCAAAATAAGAAATTTATTTGATATTATAATAACTTTTCTTTTTCATATTTATGTCTATTAAGACAAATTCACACACATATCACATATGCAAGACTCGAACCCAAGACATCTTAGTTGGTAGCCAAAGCTCGATGATGTTTAGTGGGTTTCAAAAATCTAAACATTCATTCTAATATGATTGCGACATTATGTTGACCTCATTTTTGTATGAGGTCACTAGGATCAATCCAGAACATAGATCAATCCAGACCTTAGGATCAACCAGGATCTTAGATCAATCCAGATCTCAATTCCATTCAAACTTCAATCAAATTCAGACTTACAAACCAACCGGGACTTTAAACCTATCCAAACCTGAATCTCCAGTTCAAACTTATATCCTACCTTTGATCTAGATCGACCCTATCCTATCACTTATAATCATCCAAATGATCATAAATGATATGGATAATTCAAGTCCAATCATCCAGGCTCAAAACATAATTCAAATCCTAAAATCTAGACCAAAATTCAAAGGTAAAAGGCTAAGTCCTAAAAGCCTTTTCCATTAAATTTTTAAACACATCAAAACCGAGTAAATTGACCTCTGATTCAGAGTTTATCAATTTCATATTGATAGGATATGTCTCTAGAGGAAACCCTCCAAATTTGAGACCATTCTGAGATTTCTAACCCCAGAAAATAAATCAAAATCCAAAGGCTGTAAAACCTTCAAATATTTACAGCCTATGCCACTGGACTTGCTACCTAGTATATCCTAACCTTAGAGCTTTCTCCAAAGCCTCTAATTACTTCAAAACCCTACATCCTTACCCATTAATCATTAAACTACATTTTGATGGACCCACTTTGACCCCTAGTTGACCAGAGATCAAAATGACCAAAATGCCCCTTAAGGGCAATTTTAAAGTTTTCTCCAGACTTCAATATACCCTTTTCAAATCAAATCCCAAAACCTCTTCCAATGCATCCTAACCACCATTAGGAGTGCAATGGACTTAAGCCCTGACCCTGATCAAGCTTGGTTGACCATGTCAACACCTTTTAACCAAAATACCCATTTCAAATCAAACGAACTTCAAATTGCTTGGAACCACTTCCAGCAAGTCTCAAACATCAAACCAAAATTGTTGGACCCAAACCCAAACCCTAGATCAACCTAGTTGACCAAGTCAACCTAGGTTGACCAAATAGGCCCTTAAGGGTCAAAACAGGCACTTTGACTGAATTGACTTCCCAAGACCTGAGGACCATCCTCATTGGTCTTCAAATATCATTTCAAATTTATTGAACCCATTTTCAAACCCTGGATCCTCCTGGTTGACCAAATCAACCAGTGTTGACCCAATGGCCCATTAAGGGCCCAAATAGGCCCATTTGATCCTAATGACCTATTTAAACCCCAAAAATACATCCACTAGACTCCAAATATCAAGTTAAACATGTCCAGCCTAAACTCACCCACTAGGTCAAAACCTGGTTGACCAAGTCAACCTAGGTTGACCAAATACACCTAGGTTGACCCAAATACCCCTTAAGGCTTTGAATGTGATTTTTCAACCCATTTAAAATATCAAACTCCCTTTCAAGGCATTTAAAGCAACATTTAAGACACCCTTTTCTGCCACCTCAGCAGTCAAGAGGGCTAGTTGACTGGTCAATATAGTCAACAAACCTCTCTAAAGGGCTTTTAAATGGTTAACCCTATTAAACATTAATCCTTTGCTTCATGCACTGAACCCAAAGCATTTCATCAATGCTTGAAGCCACCTTGGATGCCACCTCACTCCTTTTGACTATTTGACTAGTCAAATGGTCAAACAATTGGTTTGGAGGGGTCAAATATGGTCAAAATCCATGTTAATCTTAATCCCTTCTATCTAAACCCCTCCAGCAGTATTAAGGCACTCTAGAACCTTCACTAGGATCTTCTCCAGCCCTCAGATTGTAAACAAATGGCTCTTAATCATCCCATGCTCAAGTGGGACCAAGAGGCCTTTCCACCTAGGATGTCCTTCCCTTGTCCTTGGCCCCTGCTCCTAACCACCCCAAGGACATATGGCAGCATCATAGAGCCCATCCAAATGGATCCCAGCCCTCCATTCAAACAATGGAGGATTGAATAGGGCAAAACCCTCACAAGAGCCATCATTCTCCCCTTAGCACACTCTCACTCAATCCCTCTCCTCTAGAGCTATTCCAGCCCAAAAAAACTCTCCAAAAACTTCTCCAAACATTTCCCTAGTTCTTCCACGCCTTCCCCAACCAGTTCCTGGCTTCCAAACACTAATTGGAGAAGCGAGATGATCTAGAGAGAGAATCAATGGATTTCAAGAATAACTTTAAATCCATCAGAATCCAGACCTTGGAGTCTTCATCAAAGTTGAAGATGACATCTTCAGCTTTTCAACAAGCCCAAGAAGTCAAAAATTCACTAGCTAGATTGTAAGTTTTAAGTTTAATTTTAAACTTAAATTTGAAACTGTAGTAAATAAACAATGTACGGAGCATCTGAACTCCAGGAATTGTAAGATTAGGCTACCATCAATCTATGTTTCAAATTTCACAAATTTTGTTTGAGTATTTAGGGAGATATGGGCATTTGAAGTTTTATTCAATTTCTGAATTATTGTTTATCAGAAGATCTAGACCGTTCGATCGACGATCAGATGGTCCAGATAAGTTCAATCCACACGTGTTCAACCTAGGATTCGATCCCGGGTCTCCTGACCTTTCCACACGGTGACGTCACGACATTATAGCCCTCCACGCAAATCTGGGCCGATCCAATGGCTATTATGAATAGCCGACGTGTTTAAGTGATCTGCTCCCTACTTGACACGTGTCCCGGACACGGCGATGCGGTGCCGCATTTTCAATCATTACCAATCATTGGATTGGCGGCGCTAGTGGCCCGATTTGACCAGAATTATTTTAAAAATTATTTAAATGCTCATAAACTTCTAAAATCCATAGAAAATTCATTTTTCATCTGATTTTTGCATTCAATACCTTTATGGATTCAGGGTAAAGAGCTTTATCACATAAAAATAATTCCATTTAGTTTTAATGTATGTTCCAGGATTTATTTAATTAATGTTAAATTAGATCATTATTTATTTACACATTTAATTCTCATCCATTTGGATTCAATTTTGGCAGGAGCTAATCACACGATATTTTCTATGTTCTGTGATTTTTCTTGCCCTAATTGAGTACATGATTGAGCTCTATAGAATTTTCTATCATATGGGACAAATTTTGACCCAAATAATGGAAAATTCATTTCACCCTATGCATGTAGTTTTAGGCTTTCTTCTTATTGTGTTATGCTTGTACATGTCTAAGGGTTAGGTGAATAGAGATTTAAGCCTAATTGAACACTAGTGCCACCTAGGAATAATAATTAAGGATAAGATCTAGTCAACTTAGAAAAATCCTAGAAAATTCCACACACACCCCTAATAGGGGTGAAACTTGACAACATTAAACTTAGTGACATTATAAACCTTAGGTTCTAATCTCACCAAATTGGAGGTCATCAGGTGGAAAAATTAAACAAGTCAAAATTTACCCTTTAATTAAGCTTTAAAACTTGTAAAAATTCTAATAAATCAATTTCAAATCCAAAAAATACAAACAATACCTCAAACTGACCAGAATTCAAACCTTAATCAATGAAAAATAAAATCCCTTTGAGTGGACAACAAATTGAATCTTAATTTAATTTTAATTTAATATTTAATTAATTTAATTAATTAAAAATAATTTTAAAGTTAAGAAAATTCCCAAACACTTGGGGAATCTCTCCTTAGGTCATTTCTGATCTTTGGAGTTGATTTCAAGGAGTTGAGAGTTCATTTAGAGCAAAACCATAAAAAGGGGCCTTCAATTAAATCATTTAAAAATTCAATAAATTGTCAAACTTTGAAAATTCTTAACTAATTTAAGAAAATTTCAAATTGAACAAACTCAAAGGAATTCAACTCATAATTAAGTCTTATATTTATTAAAAATATTCAATTTCCAGAAATCATTCAAATTCAAAAAAATCAACTTTTGGTCAAATCTTAAGTTAAAATCCAGGTCAAATATTCAAACACGAACTCGACTTATCTAGGTTGGTGGATATTGCGCCAATCTACCTCTCATAGGGATCTCTCTCCATTAAAACTCTCAAGCTCTCACAAGAACTCATGCAAGAAGAAACTTTTCAATCAATCATTCATTGCTCATAAAATAGAACTATGGGTTATAAATAGCCTAATACAAGAGACTCAAGAAATAAAAGACTAAAATGCCCTCGGGGCTTACATACGACAGTCCTTCACTAGAAGGGTACAACGGAAAATAAAGGACATAAAATAATAAACAAACTACACGACATAGAAATAAAACAATACATGATATAATCAGAAATACAATGAATCAATCGTGGTCGTAGATCGATGATCACGTCTCTGGTAAACCTTCCATGATCCAATATCCCTATCAACCAGTCAACCTAAATTGGACACGTTTAAGAAATGGGTCAAAAAGATCATCCCGAATCTGACCCACTAACTCATTTTGGTTTATTTTGTTAATAACTAATTAATTATAAATTTTAGGATATTTGAAAAACAAATAAGAAGATTATTCTTACATATAAAAAATTTAGAAGAAAATATGTAGCCATACAGAATACATATTGTGCAATCGAAATAAACGTGCTCTAATTTCAGAAATAATTGCACACAGGATTATATTAAGGTCAAATTATATTTATGTAGATAGGTTTTTTACTTGAAGCTTTTAGGGCACTTGTTTAAATATTTCTTAATATTATTGCATTAGAAATTTATCTATTTTTGTGTGGTGTTTGGTTAAAAAATAATTCTATTCAAAAAGCTATGATTCTGAGGATGAAAAATATAGCCATATGAACTAAAGAGTTTACACATATATAGCAATATGAACACTGGCAGAGCCACGATGGAGGCACTGGGGAGCACATACCATCACTAGCATGAAGGCAAACTTGTCTATCCAGGTGGGGTCGGTTTGGCCCATGGGGTTGAGGCAGCTGCATAGGCGGCGGTCATGGCAGAGCAGACAATGGCGTAGGTGCGCATGGAACTAAAAGAAGAGAAGAGGTCTTGAGTGGAGATGAGGCAGACTTCGAGGAGGTGGAACCGTGTAAGTTAAATGTGAATGCGGGAATGGAAGGGGAAGAGATTAATTATTATGATTAATAACTATTTTTATATAATAAATAACAATGACATTCAATTAGTACATACCAAGGTAAAATTATTCTGTGTGGATACAGACGTCATCCGAAGACGAGTCAGAACGTGTCACGTCACATTTTTATTGTGTTTCGTGGCAATGTACCGGATGACGTGACATGTTCTGGTTCGTTTCCAGACGATCCGGTGTCCGCACAAAATAATTTCTACTGACCAAGAGGAGCTTTCTCTGAAACCAACTCAACACCATTAAAGCTATTCCACTCTATCTGGCACAAGTGCTCAGTATTAAAACCTTTATATATGAGCTAAAATAAACAAGTAAAGGGGTGAGAAACAATGGAAAGTTATGCCAAATATGTTTTCCATAGTTAAGCTTCCTCTGGTTTTACTTTTCTACTATAGTTATTTCGGTTTTCCCTTCTTCAACTTTCATAAGTTACAGCATATTACAACTACAAGTAATACCAAGATCAGATTTCTTTAATATTACATTATTACTAATGTAATTCATTACGAGTAGTAGTTTTAAAACTATCTAATCTAATTGTATTTGATAACTATTTTATAATAAATAATATAAGTTTTAATAATTATTTTTAATGCATAATAATTTGATTATTAATAAATTAGAATAATTTGTTACCGATGAGATTATATTTTTGTATAATATATGATTTCCTTAAAATTTTAAATTTCAAATATCTTTTGACAGTAATTTTAAAGTTGATAATCTAATAAACTTTACATTATAAATTTCTTTTTTAATAACACTAATACTTAAACATTTAAAGAAAAAAGAAGAAGAAGAAAAACAACTAATACAATTTTTTTAATTTAATAATTTATTAAAAATAGATATTGATATTGAATGATCGGAAAATTATTTCACTATAAACTATTAAATTAAAAGGCAAAAAAATTTATCCAAAAAAAATTAAGAGTATTTTAAATATCATTAATTTATGCCGCCGCTATTAACAAATTTTGGCTCCGTCCTTATGATATGAAATCACCATATTGTTTCTTTTGATATGATTAGAGCTACTTTCTTCAATTTCATAAATACGACAATTTCTTAAGTAATCCTATTGCATTATGTAAGAATAACTACCAACAAGAGGCTTAGGCTTCGTTTGTGACATCTTTCTTTCTGCTTCTTAAAGCAACTTTCTAATACAAAAATTTAAATTTTTGTACTAAGAAACTGCTTTAAGAAACAATAAGAAAACCGTCGCAAATGAAGCCTTAATTATATAGATTGTATTTCTTTCTGAACAAAGAGAACCCGACAGATTTCAAAGAATAGAGGCATGCCTTGAATGCTCTCATATGAACTTTAAATATAATGAGTTTAACTCAATTCAAAATATTAGGCAAGATAATTAACTTTTTTTAAAAGATTTTTTTTATATATATAGTATGAAAAAATATGCTTGAATTGATGTCTTACAATAAAAAGAAAAAAAAATGAAATATTAATAATAATAATAATAATAATACAAGGCCAACCTATGACCATATTAATTATCAATTTTTTTCAAGAAAAGGATATCTCTTGGACATATGCATATGCCCATCCCATCTTGTATATAATAAACGCCCCTAAGGAAATTCTCTTAAATATACATCTCTTTGATTCCTTATATTTCCCCTTTGTTGATAGTTTTTATATAAAACTATTGGCTCACGATGGAGATAGGTAGTATAC
>CM028360.1:48868074-48919582 GCA_016618105.1 Dendrobium huoshanense | reverse complement strand
AATTAACTGCGGGGCTTACGCCCGTTAGAAATCGACCTCCAATCAAATAAACCTCATTCGTAAATGAGGGAAATCTCCTGATATTTTGGGTTATACATATTATTATCCTTGGAGATGTGTAGGCGAAAGCCGTTATCCTTCATGGCTAATCATATGTATGACTCCATCTACTCTTCCATTGGCCTGCTTGCATAGAGTGTAAAGGCCTATGACCACTTTGTCCTACGGGATAGTGTGGTCGTACTCTTTGCATTCTATTCCCCACGAGCAGAATCCTTTTGGAGACCCACAACCACTTTGTATGGCTTTTCAGAACTTGATATATAGGGCAAGTCTCTAAAGGCGTGTCTTCAAGATTAGATTACAAGTCCTTGAGAATAGATGGTGAGTCATCTTGGCTGAAGTTGTTGCTGGCTTGGGAAGAGTTTGATACAAAGAGTTATTATGGATTCTATATGTGGATGCTTCTTGTTACTTGATCCAAAATACCCATGGGAGGTTGGTATTTTTTATTGTAAACCATTGCTATGGGATATAGAATTATCTTAAGAAAACTACTTTTTGGATCAAAAACCTATTGGGAAAGACCTTTGGAGGAGCCCAATGAGGAAAATTGCACATTTGGTTTGATCTTCTAGGGTGAATCTTTATATTTTGATCTCCATATGGGTGAGTAGCTACTTGGACACAAGTTGGTGTTAGTGAATCCTTTGGAGAGCAAAGCTTCCTTAGGGTCAGGGCTGATTTAACTGCGTGCTCTCCAAATTTGAGTCCCATGAATTGGAATCTGATGAGATACGTATGAGTTACATACATTGGCATGTATGTGTACACAAGTATATCCTAACATAATTTATGTCAAGTTGGCTTAAGAGCCTTTAAATTTAAATTATGATTAATATTTATATATAATATCATGAATGACACTAATTTCACAAGAAATCCAAAGGCAAAGTTCATCATGAAGTTATTTTTTCACCAAAAATTTAGCTCAATCCCACCAAAGATATTTAAATTTATCGAAAAGTTTAATTTTGGAATATAATACTGCATTTATTTTGAAATTTTAGAAGATTGATTCTATTTATACTATATAGTGCATAATTTTCCACAATTGTAAAATTTTTGTTTAATTAAATAAAATTGTTATGCTCCTCTTTATTTAATGATTAATTCTAATGATGCATGGATGTTATTAATGACTTCATAAGCTAAATTATTTTTAAGATGTAGTTACACTAAATTGAGAAGAGTTTTTACTTATTTATTATATATAAAGGGCTAATATAAAATAAGTAGACTAGTTATGAAGAAATAAAACTAAAAAAAAAAAATAGGGCTTAAAACTAGATGTATTCCCTTTTTTTTTAAAAATCCTCTTTAAGCATAGAAATTTTATATAAAAATCTAGAATATAATGGCTCTTCATGCATACTATATTTTCCTTTATCATCCCATCTATGGGATAAGAAGTTAGAGTTCTTTAGAAGAGCATCATTCTCATATCTGATTGATGAAGAAGCAAAATTTAAAGGAGCATAGTTACAGGTCTACAAGACCTTTATATGATAGGGGTGTTAAAAGCGGTCAATGGGTGTGTCCAACCTAAATTGATCTGGGTCTAAACAGGTTGACTCTAACCCAACTCAGTTTTGCAAATGAGTCAAGAATTACAACTAGAAAAGGACCAGTGCGGATTACTAGGTTGACCCGACCCTACTTGAGAACTCACAACTGCATATTCCATGCATTGAGTTCGAACACGAATGCAAGTGGCTGAGTAGGAATGCACAGGCGAGGTGAGAGTGAATGGGATGTAGGGCTAAGGAACGACAGCATGATGCAGGATGAGGGATCTAGCGTCTAGCGTGACCACATTGGCACGAGTGACTGAGTGGTAATGCCCAAATGAGGAAAGCTTGGGCTGTAGGTGAAGAAAATATGGGTTGCAACCAATGGATTGCAGGGTCGAGTCGTGACTCACGAGCGTAGGCACAGGGGTGGAGCAACTAGCACAGGGGGGGGGGGTGCCGAAGGGGGTTAGCCAGTGTGAGTTGAGGATGCTGGCTATGAGGTTGATCTAGGTCAACTCAAACCCAACCTGATTTGTAAACAGATCAAAAACTCAAAATTGATCCATATGTCACATGGGTTGACCACCCAACATTTTTTGGGTCCGAGTCAGGCTTTGGGTCATGTCAAATATTTACAGCCTTAGTAGTGCATGTGTTTGTGTGTGTGCGTACCAATAAAAGGAGCATTTGAACTTGTGTCAACTACTATTTGTTCTCAAAGATCAAGCTAATTTAAGAGCCTAGAACAATTCATGTGAGCTTCTTAATTACAATCAACCTTATTAGAGCAATAAGTTCATTATGAGAAAGGAAAAAATTAAACATAAGTGGTACTCGCCAACAAAAATTAGTAGCCAAGACAAAGTCCCTCTCTCAAGCCATCCCAATCTTTCTTATAATGCATCAAGAATTAAAATTATAAGTTCACAGGTCACATTAACACACATATTTGTTAACTTGTATTTTACAAACACATTCCATATTAAATTAACCATTGTACTTGATTGAATTTCAATTGTGATTAATTTGAATTTAAGATGAATAGCTAGGTGAGCTCAACAAATATTACAATCAAATGCATGCATCAATCATTTAATGCTTATGCTCTCCAACAAATTAAGGCTCAATGAACAGCCTAATATCAAATTTCAATATTCTACCTAAGCAAATACTTGATTACACCTGGAATGTGAATGTTAATCAAGTATTCATCACATTCTATGTTCTTGGGATCAAAATCAATCAACTTCATCACGTCATTATTCACCATTGCCTTTTCAAACCTTCTAAGTTAGAATCATCAAAGCTACAATCAATCACAATATTGAATAAGAATATTATCGATATCTCAAATATAAAGAATAGAATTATTCATTATTCATTAGTCATAAACTTGAGCTTACCTTTCTTTAAAGAATGTATATGGTGCATAGATATCAGCAAAGTGGATCACATGCTTATATTTCTTCCAATATGTGTTGAATTGTTGAGTAAACAATCCAAAAAGAGAAAGATTCATCAAGCGCAAGCCCTAAACAGAAAGCCACAACACCAAAGAATATTGTGTTAACCACACTCCCCTTAATAATAAGCTCAGGTTAAAATCAATATAATAATAATAATAATAATAATAATAATAATAATAATAATAATAATCTAAAAAGGAAATAGAGTTTACCTCAAGAGGTAGGCGATAGTGAAGAAGCATGTATCTATAAAAAATTGGCATTGTTCTAATGAAGTGAAATTTATTTTCCTTGATTTCCTTGCCATCACAATGAGTCTGAGGGTATTTCGTTATATATTGGTTGACACATTTTTCTATTGTGAAATATTTCACCAAGTTTCTTACATATGAACTCACATGATATATGACTTATGAATGTTGATTTGAATGTGAAGTTATTGCTAAAATAATGGCATTTACCACCATGTTTCCAGGAATCTATCAAAGTTAATTAGCATGCTTGAATAAGTTAAAATGATAGAGTTAATTTTATCTTGACATTGTGATATGTTTTAGGTGTTAAAATTTACCTTTATTATGTATATGAAATCAATATTTTATGTAAGACAATATTATATCATTATCAATTCTTGTAAATATGTAGCATCATTGCAAATAAAGGTATTTGATCAAATTTAAAACTACTTCTGGATCTCCTAAAATGCATGAAATATCTCCCTTTGCATAACCAAGTATTATTCTATTGTGTTATAGTAGTATTCATTCCTCATGTTAGGCAATTCTTGTAAACAGAAATAAGGATCTCTTCTTTTTTTGGATGAATTTAAGAGATTTAAAATCCTAAAATGGTCACCTTGATGAACTATAAACAATGATAGAATCTAAATTTAAGATCAAAGAGTATGTAGATCCTTCAATCATAGAGTATTGAGATTAATTTAGTTTAGGGTATAACTTAATTAAAGCAATTCTTTAATTAGCTTATCATATTATGCACCTTCCCTTAGGTCTACGGAAGAATCGTTAATCCTATATAGCTTTGGGTTAGCCCAATTGCACGCCCATCTAAGCTTTAATGAACTTGTTTGATGTCAATTTGTAATCTCCTTTCCCTCTTTCAAATTTGAATAGTGTGTAGCACAAATCAAACCTTTAATCTTCCCTCTCATATCTTGGATTATAGGTTGATTGACATATGAGTTTAAATTATGGACAGGGAGAGATAATAAATTTGTTAACCTTAGCTTTTAAGGGCATGTTTTCTATTTTATCTTGATTGAATTGAGCTCCTAAGATTAACTAAGGCTTTAAGGTTGACTAGGTGGTCCCTAGAGTTTAGGTGAGTCCATCCAAGTTTAGGGTAGGGAGCTTAGGGTTTAAGTTAGCCTATGTTTGGGTCATTAATTAAGTCATTTTGGGTTACGCTTGACCGAGTTTAGAGTTTAACTTTGGCTTATGGTTTAGTGAAAATGACGGAGATGACATTTATCAAAGGAGGATAGATTATAATTACCTAAAAAATATGAAAACTATTTAAAAAAGAAAATTTAAATAATCTAAAATTGTTGAGCTAGAGTACTGCAGCGCTAGGTATTGTAGTGCCTCGGCATTGAGCTCTCTGGAATTTTGAAAATTAAATCAGAGTAGCAGCGCTGCGAAGCTGTGGTTTTTTGGTGCTGTGGCGCTGGGTCACTTGGGCGTCGCGTTGCTAAGCACCAAATAACATTGGTATATATATTTAAATTGCCACCATCCCTGTCCACCTCTCTTCAGTTGGCTTTGTCAAGAAGAAATAAATAAAAAGAAGAAGAAGAGAAAAGGGAGGAGAGAGGAAGCGGATAGTTGGCTGCCGATTAGTTTCACTACTTTTACAAAAAAAAAAAAAAAAATTAGATCATTGTAGGTGACTCTAATCTACTTCTATTTTGAAATTTTTTTATTTCTATCATTTATTCTCTCCCAAATTAATTTTTATTGCATATCTTTGATTATAGAAAGTTGCTATCATTTAATTTTTTTGTATGTTGTAGTACTTTTTTTTAAAATATTTTGAGCAGATTATTATGTATTTTCATCAAATGGATTAGTATTTATTTATGCTGGTATGATTAGTGTAAGAATGGTAATTTGTGCATTTTGATACGATTATACTATTAATACAATCATTATGAATGAATAAATTTGTTTTATTGATTTATAGATTTCTAACAATTTTTATAGATACTTTTGTTTTCCTAATTCATATAAATTTGTTATTATTTGAATAATACTACAATGGTATTTGATTTAAGAATGATAGTTTACAACCTCGCCATTTCGACATTCGTACTATACTGCCTTACATGTTGTAATGTTACCACATGTGTTTTATTATTTCTGCATAGATTTATTACTATATTGATTACTGATGTTATGAACTGAATGATTGCATGGATTTTTTTTTTTTTTGTCTTTGAGTTTAGTAGTAGGGTTCTAATGACCTGTTGGGCTTTATAAATTTAATATATATGGTTTAATGATTTTAGGTCATGGAAGATGTTCGCGAATATGAGGCTGATCATATATAGGATTCTTCAGGTTTCACTATCATTTAGTCTTTTAGTTATTCTTTTGAACTCAAATTGGACATACAATGTTATGTATTTGTATGACTCCGAGTTTATATATATATATATATATATACAAATTAGATTTTAGTACATGACATAATCTTCTTCATTAATTCATTTATCTTCTAATATTCATTAATTGGTCAACTCATATATATTCCCAAAAAAAAAAAAAAATCAAACATGTAAAACTTATATCTAAAATCCAAATATTAAAACTCAAAATTTAATTATTTCTTCTTGAATAAGCTCTTATGATTGGTATTGATTATGCTCTTACTTTTACACTTTCTAGAGCTCTTATAATTGGATCTTTAACTTTATTTCCTTAATCTAATTAATGTGCTACATCACTAGGACTATAAAATAGAACAAGTAGTATTGAAACCCAAAAAATGGATCATGACCACAAATCATAAGCTAGCCTAATGATCTCATATATGACCTTAGATGATCTAGGTTGTCCTAAACTAATTGAGGCTAGAAAAAAGCTAAACAAAAATACCCTTAAGAGTACCATTAGTCCAACTCATCACCTTGAACCCACTATTGATCAACCTGACCCACCATAGGCGAACACAAATCAACAAGGTCAACCCAACTAAACCCTATGTTAGGTCAAACCCATTCAAACCCTAAATGAGGACTACCAAAGGGTCCTTTGCTTAAATGGTAAATGCATTAGTTTATAACCTAGATATCTCAGGCATCAATATCAATAAATATAGGTATGATAATTCTTTTATATCCAACATGAATTTAATATATTTAATTTGCATTATGCCAACCTAATATCTATAATTTTCCTTATACACTGCTTATACTTTTGGTGGACTTGAACTAACCAAATAAAAAAAAAATTGTAATAAATCTCTATCCTTAAAAAAATAATTTAAAATGTGTATATAAAAAGTTTAACCTAATGGAACTTAGGCTAACCGCTAACCCAAACCTTATCATATACAACATAGGAGTTGATGGACCCACCTAGATGCTATAATACACATTAATGATTTGGGCACACAAAAATCAGTACAAAATAAATCCATTCAAATTAAATTAATACAACAAAATTTTAAATCATATCAAAATTTAATCAAATTCTCATCGAAGAATCTAAATAAAATCAAAAATCAATTTCTATTATACAGTCATGCAATTCCTTTAATCACATGTAATTCGATATATAATGAAATGTTATATCAATACATCATTCAAAATGGAATTTCTTACCAGTAGAACTCTCAAAATTTAGCCAACCTTCTTAGTATTGCAAGTTGTACATATATGACATCACTAGGGTAAGTATTATTGATCTTGCTGCAACAAATTCCCCGTGACTTCTACTATTAGCTCTGTCGTCACCCATGTTCGTTGATCTTTCAGTATGTTCTCTTGATCTTACAATATCATATCTTTTAGTCTACTTAGACTGTCCTGCTCTCCAATTTGTTCATCCTCCATGCCCTCTATGTGAACAATCTGCTACATTGTGTCATTATTGTCCACATCAAAAATATGTCTCATCAAATGGTAGCACTTGAAAGTTCGTTAGGGATGTTAAGCCCTTAAGAACAAGCCCGAGGCTAACCAAGAGGGGGGGTGAATTGGTATTTTAAAAATTTTCTTTTAGCAATGCATAACAAAACTTAAAATAAAATCACCACAAAATCAAAGTGCAAAAATAAATAAACGTGGAAGCAAAACAAAGAAAGATCACACCGAATTTATAGTTGTTCGGTAAATCCTTGACCTACATCTACTCCTTGGAGGCACCCTCCGAGTATTGCACTAACTAAGTGTCTCTCCTTTAGCTCCCACAACTAGACGAAGAAGCCTTTACAACATACTCCTTTTCACCAACCCTGGTGCGGCAGAGAACCGACTCTTTTTGCTTCCTCCTAAAGCGGGCAGAGAACCCAGACCTTTACTGAAGTAGACCTCCCAAGAACCTCCCAAGGACGAAGGATGAAGAACGGAGACGACGACTTGGAACCTTGCTTGGAGCAACCTTTGTGAACCCTCTCACAAACTCCCCCTCACAAGTTCCTCTCTCTCTCTCTCTCTCTCTCTCTCTCTCTCTCTCTCTCTCTCTCTCTCTCTCTCTCTCTCTCTCCCTCTCTCTCTCTCTTTCCCTCCCTCTCCCAAGGCTCTCTCAGGTCAAGACAGCAGCACTCAAGGTCTTAAGCATGAGAAAATACGGGTCCTTTAAATAGAATTTCAAGAACCGACATTATCGTCCAGGATGATATAAATGTCGTCTTAGCCGATCAGTACAAAATAAGCTCAATCAGCTTGGACGATTCAGTACGATCAGAAGAAAATTGATTACATCATCCAGGCCGATACAATATTGTCCTAGACGATTAGTTCAAATCCAAGTTCAATCGTCCTGAACATCACCCTGAATAGATTCTGGCCGATGTCAATCAGCCAGGACATCATCCCGGTCGATTATGCAATCAGCCCAGCCGATGTGATCGTATCAATCAGCTTTAATTGCTTTCCATAATTGAATGATTAATTTAGGCATAATTGTGTTACATCGTCCAGGCCGATATGGAGATCGTCCGAGACGATAATTTAAAATAAAGAATACCAAAATTGATCATGGCGGCTGATTCTTTATGATTTGAGCCTATCGTCATGACCGATATACGTATTGTCCATGATGATTTGCTTAATAATGGCTACTTAACCAGGATGCCCAAATTAGGATTTCTATTTTTTAGTTGAATCATCCTGGCCGATAGGAACATCGTCCAGGCCGATGTACTCAAAATAGAAAAATTTAGAAAACCCCTCAAGTGTATGTGTGCAAGGTTACTTAGCATCAGGAACCATTTTTACAATTGACTCAAGAAAGAAAAAAAATACAGACTTGACTCAACCTAAATCTATCCGATCTTGAGCTGGCTTGAGCTGCATTCGATCTTGTGGTCCTGAAAAGTTAGTAGGCAAAACAGTCGTAGGGAAACATGAATGTCTGCTATCATCAAAAGTATGATCCATAATCTCAGATTTGCAACAGCACTAACATGAATGTCTTCTTTCATAATTGATTTAATTACTGTAGCTACAAGTAGGTTGTCACGACCCAACACGACCGGGATGGATCTCGCTTGCATCGGGTCGCGACAGAACTTTTGAAAATCTAGGATCTAGCTTTGGAATTTGCTTCAGACTTTCTTCCAAGTATTAAACAGACAGAAAAACACAGAGCTACTATAAACATCCAAATGCAGAATGATTCATCTATCTTTTCTTTCGTCAAAACAATCATATACAATACAATCCATGGCTTCAGACAGAAATAACAGAACAAAACAGAACAAAAAAGCCATGACTGCACAAAAATCAAAAGTATCAAGTACCTAATATCAGATCAGACTCTGAACTGCTAATCCAAGACTTCCTTCCCTTTCCCAGAACCTAAAAATCTCACAGAAAATAAGGATGAGCTAACAGTTCAGCAAGACATCACTCACTAATCAAAATAGTCAGAAACTCACATCAGAAAATATATCAGTTTAGTATCCATACAGAATTCGAACAATCGTACAGAAATCATATAACAGACAGAACAGATAACAACTCAATCAGAAATCAAACATCAGATACAGAAAACTGAAGTCATATTTAAATCCAAATTCAAATCAGAGATCATAAAGCTTCAAAGCACAGATCAGATAGGATCGTACAGAATAACCAATAACGTATAAAAGTCATAGCAGAAATAATCACATTACAGCTTTACAGAACAGAACTTTCTTCCAGATGTTAGAACTTATCGTCTTCCCCTTATGGCTCCCTTTTGTGCTTATAACACCAGAACTTCCCCTTATAGCTCCATTTTGTGCTTATAGCATCAGAACAAAACAAATATACAAAATTTTAGATTTCAGAACTTTCCCTTATGTCTCCCTTCCTGGACCCACACAACGGAATCACATAGGATTCCGGCCCCTTATAACTCCCTTCTAATAGCATACAATTAATCAATTCATTCAATGTACAATTCAGGACAAAAGCAGAATTCATACGAAAAACCAGCGGCATAACGGCAATATACAGAATTTACACAAAATTCACAGATTCAGAAATTAATCAAATTATCACAGAACATCCACAATAACATTATAAGACTTTTATTGTACTAACAAAACAGTTTTCAACATCCTAATAATTTGCAGTTAATATAAAAAACCGCGGAATCCAAAATATCTGGTAAAAAACTTCCAGAAAATACTCAAAACGTGCACAATTATCATCTCAGAAGCATACCAAAAGTTACGCGGTAAAACCATTGTCAAAAGAAAATAATACCAGAAATTCGCTAACGGAAACGAAATTTGAAACAGAAAAATCCTCAAAATCCACATTTCTGAAAATTGAGAAAGGCGGAATGTGCCTTACCTCGAGTCGGTCAACTTCTTTAACTACGACGACGGACGAAAACGGACTGGAGTTGCTCAAAAATCCACTTTTTCCTCTTTTCCTTCGGTTTTCTCTCTCCTGGGCTTTCTCTCTCTCTCTTAAAAAATGACATTATTCGGATATTTATCAAGCAGGTTTGTCCCGGACGATGTCCTGATCGTCCTGGGACGATCTTCTCTGGATCAAATCGTCCAGACGAAAATTAAATTCCAAATTTTTGTCCCTGGACGAAACTCTCTATCTCGGTTCTTACCGACCCATCCAGGTTCGTACAGACAAACCATACAGATTTCTTCACAATTTCTTTAGTTCATACAGACGGTTCGTCCCGTACTAACCAGGTTCATAAAGACAAAAAACATCACAAAATTTTTTTTTCAAGGGTTTCACAATCTATTCTCTTTAAAAAAAATGTCGTCCTCGACATTTCCAAAACAAAACTAAATCAAAACATATTCGGATCCAAAACAAAACTGAATCAAAACAGATTCATATACAATAGTCTCATGTCCGATTCCTTTTTCCAGGTAACTTCACTTGTTGTTTTTTGCTTCCACTGAACTTTAACCATAGGAATCTGTTTACTTTTCAGTTTTCGCACATCCGAGGCTAAAATCTTTTCCGGTTCTTCTTGGTACTGCAGATTCTCTTGAATCTCGACATCATCAGTAGAAAGTTTTTTTTTCAAAGTCAGCAATCCATTTTCTCAAAGAAGATACGTGAAAAACATTATGCACATCAGACATCTAATCAGTTAACAACAATCTATAAGCAGATTTATTAATCCTTTCAAGGATTTCAAAACGTTCAACATACCTTGGACTTAGCTTGCTCACCCTTCCAAATCTGCTCACACCTTTCATCGGACTGACTTTGACATACACAAAGTCACCAACCTGAAATTTCACAAATATGTGCTTCTGATTGTAATACTTCTGTTGTCTATCTTGAGCAGCTTTTAATCTTTCTTTAATCAGATTGATTTTCTTAACAGTTTCATCCGCAAAAGTAGCACCCATTTCCTGTCTATCTCCCACCTCAGCCAGAGTCAAAGGAGTTCGACACTTCTGGCCATATAAAGTTTCATAAGGTGTCATATCAATACTGGACTGAAAACTATTATTATAAGCAAATTCGATCAAAGGGATATGATCTTCCTAATTTCCTCCAAAATTCAATACACAAAGCCTTAGAAGATCTTCCAGCACTTGAATAGTTCGCTCAGACCGTCCGTCAGTCTGGGGATGAAAAGCAGTGCTGAAATGCAACTTCGTACCCAAACCTTGCTGAATACCCTTCCAAAGTCTGGAAGTAAATCATCCATCTCGATCAGATACAATCACTTTAGGTACACCATGTAATCTAACAATTTCCTTCACATATATCTGTGCCAACGTATCCACCGGATCCGTCTACCTGATCGGAAGAAAGTGTGCAGACTTCGTCAATCGATCCACAATCACCCAGATGGCATCATGCCCTTGCCTAGATCGAGAAAAACCCATAGCAAAGTCCATCGTTACCTCCTCCCACTTCCACTCAGGGATAGGCAACGACTGCAAAAGACCTCCTGGTCGCTGATGCTCTGCCTTCACTAACTGTCAGGCTTCGCATTTCGCAACAAAATCTGCTACATCCTTTTTCATTCCAGGCCACTAGAACAAACTCTTCATATCTCCATACATCTTACCACTTCCCGGATGTATAATATAGCCTGAATGGTGAGATTCGTACAGAGACTCTTTCCTTAAATCTCCAAACACAGGAATACACAGTCTATTCTTGTAGAAGATAACACCAGAATCAGAAATTTGCAGTTCAGGTTTCTTACCATATTCAATCTGAGCAATCAACTTCAAATAGTTAGGATCTGACTTCTGAGCTTCCTGAATCCTTTCTTCCAGAGAAGACTGAATGTTCTTCTGAGTCAGAACAACAGAATTCAGACTAGTAGAGAAAATCACCTCCAACTGTAATCTTTTCATATCTCTTATCAGATAATCATCAGAAGTGAGCTGAATACCTGATAATCCAGAATACTTCC
The DNA here is from genome assembly GCA_016618105.1 of Dendrobium huoshanense. NCBI lineage: Eukaryota > Viridiplantae > Streptophyta > Magnoliopsida > Asparagales > Orchidaceae > Dendrobium > Dendrobium huoshanense. The sequence continues at coordinate 48,907,450 of CM028360.1, read as the reverse complement.
TGCTCAAAGCGTTTGCTACCACATTAGCCTTACCAGGCTGATACTAAATCGTCAGGTCGTAGTCCTTGATCAACTCAAGCCACCTTCTTTGCCTCAGATTCAGATTCTTCTGAGTGAATATGTACTTTAAGCTCTTATGATCCGTAAAGATCTCACATCTGACGCCATACAAATAGTGACACCATATCTTCAAAGAAAAAATAACTACAGCCAATTCCAAATCATGCGTATGGTAATTCTTTTTATGTGGTTTCAACTGTCTCGAAGCATAAGCTATTACTCGACCATGCTGCATCAGAATACAGCCCAAACCTTTCAGTGAAGCATCATTAAACACCTGAAATCCTTCCGCACTTGACGGAAGTGCTAACACAGGAGCAGATGTCAAATAATCCTTCAACCTCTGAAAATTGGCTTCACCTTCCGGTGTCCAAACAAAAGCTACTAACTTCTGAGTCAGTCTCGTCAGAGGTGTAGAAATCTGAGAAAATCCCTTCACAAATTTTTTATAATATCCAGCCATGCCTAAGAAACTATGTACCTCAAATACCGTAGTAGGCCTTGGCCAATCAGCAATAGCTTGAATCTTCTGGGGATCAACAAAAATACCTTCATCGCTCATCACATGCCCCAGAAAAGAAATGCTCTTCGGCCAGAATTCACACTTGGAGAACTTAACATACAACTGATGCTGCCTCAAAGTCTCCAACACAATGCTCAAGTGTCTAGCATGATCTTCCTCAGAAGCAGAATACACCTTAATATCGTCTATGAAGATGATCACAAGCTGATCCAGATACTCCTTGAACACTCTGTTCATCAGATCCATGAAAACAGCTGGTACGTTGGTTACCCCAAAAGGCATAACTAAAAACTCGTAGTGCCCGTACTGAGTACTGAAAGCTGTCTTCAACACATCAGGTTCCTTCACTTTCACCTGATAGTATCCAGATCTCAAATCAATCTTCGAAAATACATAAGAACCAGAAAGCTAATCAAATAAGTCATTAATCCGTGGTAAGGGATACTTGTTCTTGATCGTGACCTTATTCAAATCTCTGTAATCAACACACATACGGAGTGTTCCGTCCTTCTTCTTTACAAACAGTACATGTGCTCCCCAAGGAGAAACACTAGGATGAACAAATCCTCTATCCACCAACTCCTCGAGTTGAACTTTCAACTCAAGAAAGTTCCTTCGGTGCCATCCTGTACAGAGCTTTTGATGCTGGAGCTGTACCTAGAAAAACATCAATACATAACTCAACATCTCTATCCGGAGGCAAACCAATCAACTCCTCAGGAAATACATCAGAAAACTCCCGTACAACTGGTATATCAGAAATAAAACCCACATATATGTTCATATCCCGTACAGAAGCCAAAAATATAGGGCAACCCTTCTTCCACATTCTTCTGACTTCTACCATAGAAATCTGACAAGATAAAACACCTCGTAATCCTTGGAATACACATCTTTCTCCATCCATAAGCAAGCTCACTTGCTTCTTCAAACAGTCAATCTGAGCCTCATACAGATCAGCCAATCCATACTTAAGATCACGTCATACGAGAAAATCGGCAATAAAATTAAACTTGACTTCCACTTATTGTCAGAAATATCAATATTACAAAAGCAAAACTTCCGAGAAATCAAATTGCTTCAAGCCGACAAAATAATAGAAAGCGAAACCGATAAAGTCACAGAATCCAAATGCAAAACGTCGAAGCAACGCTCGAAAATAAAGGAATGACTCGCTCCAGAATAAAACAAAACACGACAGGGATGATCAAAAATATAAATTATACCTGTCACCACATCAGGAGCATCTTGAGCTTCCTGCTGACTCAAACTGTATACTCGTGGCTGAACTGGAGCCAGAGCTAATGAACCACTAGACTCCCGCTGACTACCAATAGCTGGTCTCCGTACCATAGAACTCGACCCACCACCTCTACCAGAGGATCCTTCAGTCACAGTACGTGGAGGAACAATCCTCGACCTTCCTGCTGAACCAACAGGTTTACTATCAGATCGAAACTCAGATCGTCTATCAAATCTAGCCCGTGGACACTCTGCAATCCGATATCCTAGCTGACCACATCTAAAGCACTGACCAGTCATCTTGTAGCACTGACCAAAATGTCGTCGTCCACAACTTTGGCATACAGGTGCCCCACTGACAGATCCAGAACTAGTCGTACTTCCACTACCAGAAACTGTAGTGGATCCACTCCTTATAGAGTCTCTAGAAATAAATATCCTTTTGTCAGATGAACCACTACTAGAAGCATCTCCCCCGAACCTCTTCATACTCGCAGTCCACCGCTGCTGAGTAGCCATCAGATCATTCTCTATCAGACGAGCTCTCTCCACAAGCTCAGAGAAATCAGAAATGTTAAATGGTACTAGGGGCTGCCTCAGACTATCTCGTAGTCCCCTCAGAAATCGATAGCACTTCTCAGCAGAAGTACTCACCAACTGCGGAGCATATCAGGCTAAAGCAGTAAACTCTGCCTCGTACTACACCACAGTCCTGCTCCCCTGAACTAGCCTCAGAAAAGTCTTCTGCATCTGCTGTCGTGCAGAAGGGGGTACAAACCACGATCAAAATACCTCAGAAAACTCTTCCCAAGTAATCAAAGAATTTAGCTTCCCTTGGAATTTCTCCTCTTGCTGGCTTATCCACCAACGCTCTGCTTTCCCATCCAACAAAAAAACTGCCAACGGTACCTTCCTGTCCGACGGACACTGCATACCATCGAACGTTTTCTCTAACCTCCTCAACCATTCTTCTGCTGCTCTGGGCTCAACAATGCCCTCAAACCTCGGAGGTTTCAATCTCAGAAACATCTGCAGATGTCTATCTATATCCTCAGATCAAACAGTAGAGGCTTTACTCTGAGTCTTTCTCATCATCTAAGCAACCAATGTAGCAAACTGAGAAAGTGTATCAGAAAACCACTGGGATAGTACTGCCCATTGGAGTTGCCTGACTAGCACTCTGCCCATCTGTCATATTAGGGTCTGGCAGATCCATAATCACACAGAAAACTAGGCACAAAAAAAACATAATAAAAATCCAGATAAACCAAAACTACCCCAGTCAGACTCACAGATCACTTCATACAGCTCAGTCTTACAATCCAAATTCCAAAACTATTGCTCTGATACCACTAAAGTTTGTCACGACCCAACCAGTCCGGGATGGATCCCGCTCGCATCGGGTCGCGACGGAACTTTTGAAAATCCAGGATCTAGCTTTGGAATTTACTTCCGACTTTATTCTAAGTATTAAACAGATAGAAAAACACAGAGCTACTATAAACATTCAAATGCAGAATGATTCATCTATCTTTTCTTTCGTCAAAATAATCATATACAATACAATCCATGGCTTCAGACAGAAATAATGGAACAAAACAGAACATAAAAGCCATGACTGCACAAAAAATTAAAAGTATCAAGTATCTAATCTTAGATCAGACTCTGAACTGCTTATCCAAGACTTCCTTCAGTTTCCCAGAACCTGAAAACCACGCAGAAAATAAGGATGAGCTAACAGCTCAGTAAGACATCACTCACCAATCAAAATAATCAGAAACTCACATCAGAAAACATATCAAAAATGTATCCATATAGAATTCGAACAATCGTATAGAAATCGTATAACAGACAGAACAGATAACAGCTCAATCAGAAATCTAACATCGGATACGGAAAACTGAAGTCATATCTAAATCCAAGTTCAAATCAGAAATTATAAAGCTTCAAATTACAGATCAAATAGGATCATACAGAATAACCAACAACGTATATAAGTCATAGCAGAAATAATCACATTACAGCTTTACAGAACAGATAATTTCAGAGCAGAACTTCCTTCCAGATGTCAGAACTTCCCCTCTTCCCCTTATGACTCCCTTTTGTGCTTATAGCATCAGAACTTCCCCTTATAGCTCCCTTTTATGCTTATAGCACCAGAACAGAACTTCCCCTTATGTCTCCCTTCCCGGACCCAGACAACAAAATCATAGGATTCCGGCCCCTTATAACTCCCTTATGATAGCATACAACTAATCAATTCATTCAATGTACAATTCAGGACAAAAGCAGAATTTGTACGAAAAACCAGTGGCATAATGGCAGTATACAGAATTTACACAAAATTCACAGATTCAGAAATTTACCAAGTTATCACAGAACATCCACAACAACATTATAAGACTTTCATTGTACTGACAAAACATTTTCAACATCCTGATAATTTGCAGTTCAATTAAAACACCACGGAATCCAAAATATCCGGTAAAAATCTTCCAGAAAATACTCAAAACGTGCACAATTATCATCTCAGAAATATACTAAAAGTTACGCGGTAAAACCTTTGTCAGAAGAAAATAATACCAGAAATTCGCTAACGGAAATGAAATTCGAAACAGAAAAGTCCTCAAAATTCACATTTCTGAAAATTGAGAAAGGCGGAATGTGCCTTACCTCGAGTCGGTCAACTTCTTTAACTACTTTTAGTATCAAGCAGGTTCATCCCGGACGATGTCCCGATCGTCTCGGGACGATCTTCTCTAGATCAAATCGTCCAGAAAAAATTAAATTCCAAATTTTCGTCCCTGGACGAAACTCTCTGTCTCGGTTCGTACCGACCCATCCAGGTTCGTACAGACGAACCATACATATTTCTTCACAATTTCTTCAGTTCGTACTGACGGTTCATCCCGTACTAACCAGGTTTATACAGACGAAAAACAGCACAAAATTTTTTTTTTCAAGGGTTTCACATAGGTGCTATCAATCCTCTTAATGAATCATTATATATACTTGTCTTATCACTGGCACTTTCTCTATCCCTGCTTAATTCATCTCGGTTTCTCTTCTCGCTCACATCATGCATGGGTGCATATACTATCAAATCAATATCTAATGGTGAGTCCATTTCCACCAACTCAAAAAACTCTTGAATCCATAAAGCTACTAATAAATGTCTGAATTTCTGGTTCAATCTTTGTAGTAATATGTAATATTTTTCTTCAGCAGTATGGATCAAATGAGGAGCATACCTAACCAATATAGTAAACTCAGCTTCATATTTCATCATTTTCTTGCATTCTTGTTCCAGTCTTATAAAGGCTTCTTGGATATGACATTTTGCGGAGGGAGGTACAAACCACATTCTAAACAATACAATAATCTCTTCCTAAGTAATCCATATATATTAGTTCTTCCTAAAATTTATCCCGCTGTTGTCATACCCTCCATTCATCGCTTCACCTTTAAATAGAAAGATAGTTAATGGTACCATTTGGTTCTTTTGATATTGCATACTGCAAAGATCTTCACTACCTCAATAGTCGATTCTTCTATAATTTGGGGTTCTACAGCTCTTTTGAGCAGTGGGAGTTTGAGTTTATGAAACATCTATAACTGCTTATCTCTCTATTCTTTCTTGTTTCTATTTGGCTTGGTCTATGTCCCATTAACTGTGTTATAACTATAACTAGTTGCATAATGCTATTTGATAGTATTGTAGATTTTGGAGCTCATCATTAATTTAAAACTCATCATCAGAAATTCATATTCAGTAATCATTCAGATTTTGGAAGCATCCAAAATATCTCATTTTATTCATATATGAATAAATATAGAGCCCTATGAACTCCAAAATATTATAGTGATAAACATTCTATAAAGTTTTATAGTGACCCGAGGCTCTTCAACTTCCACTTTATCTTTGCCTCTTCTTATAACAATAATTAGAATGAAAATCTGGTGAGTTATGAAGCTCATTAAATTATATAATTTAAATAATAAATTAAATACAAGATTAATGAAATTAATAAAATTAAAATCATAACTGAATTAATTCACAAACAATTGCAAAATAAAATAAAAACCTCAGTTAGCAGTATCTTTAATATCTTTATAAGAAGGTTTAATAGAGCCCAAGTAACCTGAAATTATGGTCATTAAACTTCATAGAAGTTCCTTTTACCTTTTACCTTATTGGGGGTCCCTTTTGCCCCACTTACAATGCATGTTTCATATATGCGGTCCCTATTTGCCCCACATATAATGCATGTATCATATCATTTCATAGCCAATCTTTCATAATTTGATATTCATTAGGCTTTAATTTTAGATCTTATACTTATTTTTTCATTCTTCATGCTTTCATATAAATGTTCTCTTTACTCTACTATTGCATGAAAAAAGTATGTATACAGTAGATAACAACATGTTTTTCTATTTAAAATATTGTTAAATAGGAAAATACACTACAGGAAAATCACCCATTTCCGGCGGCCTTTTCTGGCGAAAATTGAACATTTTTCGACGGTTTTGTAGTTTTCCGGCGGTTAAGTTACCGCCGGTAAAAATGGCGTAGGAAAATAAAATCCGGCGGTTTTTACCGGCGGCAAATTATTCCGGCGGTTAAAACCGCCGGTCAAATTTATAAAAAAAAAAATCCTCAACGCGACTGCCACCCTGCTGCCGGAAACGCGCCCCCGCGCTCCTGCTCTGGCGCCTGCAGGCGCGCGCCTGCATCCAGCGGCTGCCGGCACAGCCAGCCGCCCCCGCGCGACTCCAGCTCCGGCGTTGCTCCGCACGCGACCATTCCTGCTCCCGCGACTCCTGCTCACGCCCGCGCCTGCATGCCTTAGGATTCGAACTGGGGTCAGTTGGGATGAAACTCAGCTACCAACCGAATTGCTAATTGTCAAAATGTGTTAGTAATATCAATATTAAATATTTAAACTATATTCGTATCGTAAATAAATAAATTTCTAATTATTAATTTAAAATAAAAAATTAACTATCTAATTAAATTTAAAATAAAAATGAATATAACTTTTAATAATTATAATGAATATTAATTAAATATTTAATATAACTTTTAAAAGTTATTTGCTAAATAATTTAAATAGTTATAATTTTTTTTTAATTTTTAAAAGCCGCCAGAAAATTGGAAAAGCCGCCGGAAAAGCCGCCGAAAAAGTGGCCGCCGGAAATTTGGCCGCCGGAAATCAATGATTTTCCTGTAGTGATATTTATCTAATCATATAATAATGCATGATAAGCTTTAAAAAATATTTACATGAGGTCATTCATACATGAGTGTTTGCCTGTAAATGCATTAACATATAGAAGTGACTTTGCTATCTTTTTATCCTTCATTTTTTATGACATGCAACTATACAAGTCTAAAATAATCACTTTTATTTGGTTAAATTAAATTGCATTTCTTACCCCCTTGCCAAGTTGCCTCCACAAATTTATCAACTCGTAGCTTTTTCGCTTGTAAATTACCTACACAATCAACTTCTCTTATTTTTCATAATTTCTATAATTCATTTTCCAAGAAATGTTATACAATCATTTCATCCCCTTTAGCAACTTACCCAGCTACCATATTCGCCTCTCTTCACATATCAAATAAAAATAATCCTAAGAATACAATTATGGTATAAGTTCCTTTAGCAACCTTACCAATATTTAAAAGTTAACAACACAATATAAAATAATAATAAGAATGCTTAACTCTATCCCCTCAAAATTTCCCTCATTTTTCTCTTATTCCTCTCCTTATTGTTTACTCCTCTCTGCAATTTACTCCACCACATACAACCCTTCTCCACACAAAAAAAATATTATGTGCGGAATCCAGACCCCAATGAAAATGCGCCACGTACGGTACCGAACTAGTACCGATCGGTACTCGATACGGCTCGGTACCTAAGCGTAAACAAGACGGTTCTCCCTTCCAGTGTACATATAGAATAAACTCTCCCTCCTCACGGCAACATTCACTCCAAATATTCCCTCCTATATTAACCAATGCCCAGTCGACAAGACCCGCAAACAAAAATTTTTGGCTCAGGAAATTGAATGGGTAAGGTAGTCACGATAATGCTTTATTATTAGTGTTGTTCTACAGTAGCTTAATTGGCTAATATAAGTACTAAACTAGTGGGTTCAATTCACTAAGTCCTTAGAGCAGTATACTCCTGCTATTCATGATATAAATAGTGTAATAATTAACAGAACTTTAGTTTAACATTTTTAAAGTAACTATAATTATTAAAATCAACAAAAATTGATAATGTCCGGATTAATTAACTGTTAATTAGTGTGATAATTTTAATACCTTTATGTAGAAATTAATATTTCATAATAGAAAACAAAAATTAATATTTTTACCTAAAGTTTTTTGGGTATTACACATCATGCCTAGGTGCAGATACTGTCAAATCAATCTCTATCAATCTGTCCCTTTCCACTAAAGTGAAAAACTCCTAAATTCATAGAGCTACTAACGAATGTCTCAATTCCTAATTTAATCTTTGTAGTAATATATAACATTTTTCTTCAGTACTAGGGATCAAATGAAGAGTGTACCTAACCAATACAGTAAACTTAGCTTCATATTCCATCACCGTCTTGCATCCTTATTCCAGTCTTATAAAGGTTTCTTGCATCTATCATCGTGCGGAGGAAGGTACAAACCATATTATGAACACAACAATAAACTCTTCCGAAGTAATATTTGCATTAATTTTTTCCTAAAATTTCTCCAATTGTTGTCATACCCATCATCTTGTCACTTCACCTAAAAAAAAAAGATAGCTAATGGTACATTCCGATTCTTTGGACATTGCATACTGTCAAAGATCTTCAATATCCTATGTAGGCAATGTTCTACATTCAGGGGTTCTATAGCTCCTTTGAATAATGGGGGTTTTAGTTTGTGAAATGTTTGTAAATGCTTCTCTCTCTCTTTTTCCTTGCTTCTAGTTGGCTCGCTCTATATCCATTGCCTATGTTATAACACAAACTAGTTGCCTAATGATATCTGACAGTATTGATGGTATTGGAGCTGCACTATGTTGTCAATTTGATATAATTTACTCTAGCAGTAGATCCATTTCAAATGTTCACTTATACACTCTTATTTGAACAATTCATACATACAATCAATTATATATACAAAATAATGCACCTTAATCTAGCAAATCTTACCCAATTTATAATTAATTCCTACATCTTTAGTGATAATTCAATTCTTCCAACAATAATGCTCTAATATAAAATTTTGTCATGCCACAAAATCTAATTTGTAAATAATTATATCTTTTATCTTTTTGATAAAAACAATCAAAGTTTTCTAATTTCTTTTATTAATAAAGTATCAACGAAAATAAATTTATCAATCAAAACATCAATACACATATGTGTTTATTTCCCAAAAATCATATATACATTAGCTAAAAGTCGTATAAATATGATATATTGTATACTCACTCTTTAGCTCAAAAGAAAAATTAAAAGTTAAAATGACGGTGAAACTTGAAGAATCCTGTATCTATTCAAAATCACACTCCCAAACGTTTTTCCTGACCTGAAATAATTAACCATATTTATTGAGCTTAGAAATCCCAACAAGTTACTAGAACTCTACTACTGAACTCAAAAAATGAAAAATGAATAGTATGTAAGAAATCATTTTGTTTATATTGGTAGCAATAAATATGATTATAAATTTATGCAAAAATAATAAAACACATGTGATAATAGCAAAACCTATAAGACAATACAATATGGATGCCAAAATGGTAAGACTATAAACCATCATTCTTAAACCAAACACTGTCATAATATTAACAAAATAGTAAGGAACTTATATGAATTAATAAAGTGGAAGTATATATGAAAACTATTAGAAACCTATAATAATGCAACACTATCAAGGAATCATATAAAAGTGCATATGATGTTCAATTATTTTATATTAATCTCAAATCAGTATTTTAATTACAATCTTAGTAACATTAAATCAGTGCCTTATATAAATATCCAACCAGTCATATTAAATAAGTAAAAAAATCTGGCTTATATGATATTTTTTCAATAAGTATTCTTAGTCCAGTATTCATATGACTTTCAATAATCAGAGTCATCACAGTTGCCCATTGGCACTGTAATAACTTCTTATAAATCCCAATCATTTAATAACATGAATCAGTTAAAGAATCACCACAAACCATCTTATTCATTCAAATAAATTCTAATCAATTTGGTGAAAATACATAATAATCTAGTCAAAATGTTCATAATAAATAATACTACCACTTACAAAAAGATACGATAATAACTTCCCACAATTAAAAAATGCAATAAAAATTAGATTGGAAGAAATCAAATGGCATAAATTAAAAATCTTTAAAAACATGAGAAGGTTAGATGTCACCTATAATGATATGAATTTTTTTTGTAGAAATAGTGGAATAAATTAGTGGCCATATGTCCTCTACCTCTCTCCTCCCTTTTTCCTTTCTTCAATTTTTTTTTTCTTTCCTTCCTTGCCAATCTAGCAGGAGAGAGTGGGAGAGGGATGGTGGCAATTGAAAAATATATATATAAGTGTTGTTTAGTGCCTAGCAGTGCGGGGCCTAAGTGTCCCAGCGTCGTATGAAAAACATCGCTACGCCACAACACTGCCAATAGCAATGCTGCATGCTTTGAATTAATTTCTAAAATTTTTTAGAGCTGAGTGCTAAGGGGTGCACTACCCAACACCATAATGCTCTAGTTTAAAATTTTCATATTTTTATTTTTAAAGTAGTTTTCAAACTTTCCAGGTTTTTACAGATTAGATCCTTCCATTATTGATAGCTACCCACCTCTTTTTTTTCAAAAATTTCTCTTCATTTTGAACTATGGTAGTAATTATAAATTTATAAATAGTGATAGTATTTATAAAAAATTACCTTTTGAATGATAAAAGTTTTTTGGACAAAGTTGTTCTCTTTTGGTTAAAGCTTGGTACAGTATTTTGATCAACCTTAGTGTGATTTGTTATTTGTCTTTTATGCTTATTGTTGCTTTTCTTAAATATTATTCTAATCCTCTCTTGTGTAATTATGTACACCATAACCATATCTAAAGATCATCCATCCATAATACAAGCCATAAGAATTAACTCAAAAAAAAAAATCTATTATTGATTGATTAAAATTATTTCAATTTCGATGATCTTCAATTATGTATACAAAATAATGCACATTAATCTATCCAACCTTACCCAATTTATAATTAATTCTTACACCCTTGGTGACAATTCAATTCTTCCAACAGTAATGTTCTGATATAAAATTTTGTCATGTCACAAAATCTAATTTGATAAGTGTTATATTTTTTTTATCTTTTAATAATAAAAATCAATGTTATCTAATTTTTTTTAATAATAAAATATCAATGAAAATAAATTTATTAATCAAAATATCAATACACATCAGTGTTTATTTTCCAAAAATCATATACATTAGCTAGGAGTCATATAAATATGATATACTTCTTGCCCACTCTTGAGATCAAAAGAATAATTAAAAGATAAAATGATAGTGAAACAAAGAATCCTGTATCTGTTCAAACTCACAATCCCAAATGTCTTTCCTGACCTGAAATATTTAAACCATAATTATTGAGCTTAGAGAGCCCAACATGTCACTGGAACTCTACTGTTGAACTCAAAGTAAGAAAAATGAATAATATGTATGAAATCATTCAATTTATAATGGTAGCCATCACCATGATCATAAATCTATGCAAAAATAATAAAACACATGGTGGTAATAGTAAAACCTATACTATAAGACAATACAATATGGATGTCAAAATGGTAAGACTATAAACCATCATTCTTAAACCAAACATCATCACTTTTGAATGATTTCCATCACTGTTCTTTTAACTCAGTGTAATATTTTATGCATATTTTTTTCATAATGATATGAGCACTATATTGCTTTAGGCATCAATGGCTTATGCCATTCTAAATATACTTTTAATTCAAAAATACTATTTCCATTTCCCTTAATTTTTTTTCCATTCCAAGCCTTTTTAATTCATTAAAAAGTTATATCAATTTTATTTCTTAATTGGGCAACACTTTTTTTTCTTCCATTTGTTTGTTTTATCTATTGAAAACTCTCTTTTTCGTTTCTTTTTTTCTTTTTTCTTGATCCTTTATGTTAATTTATATTATAATTATAAAGGCAAGAACAAGAATCACAACTTAAATAGATAAAACCTTGTTGCGTCCTGGAATATATGCGGCGGTAGAGTAAAAAATATAATATCTTAACAATATACGTATATCCAGCACACCAGCATGTCCAAGTAAAGGAGAGAATCGAACTTTGTAACCAATCCAGATATAGTGGAAATTTCTCATCCGGGCCAGGCCCCGTGGTTTTAGCCTTTTCGGGTTTTCGACGTAAAAAGTTTCTGGTGCTTCTCTCCCTTAATTATCAGCTGGTGTGCTGGATATACATATATTGTTAAGACGTTATATTTTTCACTCTACCACCACTTATATTCCAGGACACAACAAACCTAAAGATGCTCATTCTAAAAAAAAAAGATAATTTTTTTCATAATAACACAATAATATATTAAAAAAGTTCAAAGATTTAAGAAAAATATAAAACTTAAATGAGAGAAAAATATATATAATTTATGAGAAAAAAAAAGGGATGAAATTTGAGGATAGGTCTCTATTAGAAAAACATAAAAAATATAAGTTATGAGATAATTTGAAACTACATCACAATGTGATTCATGCATAATAAAAAGTCAATACATAATACATCTTTGCATTGACTCAATAATATATCAAATGTTGATCTCTTTTAAGACATCTCTTCTAGTTGAGCACTTTACTATCCAAAAGTCTTGAAAAGTTAGCATCATATATGTAAACTCATCTCTTAATTTCTCCCTTAGGTGTACTAGTTGGAAGCTGCTCTTTCTTTTTTAAAGTGTGAGAATCCCTCTTTTTGAGCTTTCTTTGTTTATAATAAAACTAAGCAATATCCTTCAACTTGCTATGACACTTGATCTGACCATGATTAAAAATTGACTCGTGCTTACACTGCAAGAAAATCACTCATTACCGGTGGAATTTTTCGGCAAATTTCAGGCGGACAATTTTCCGACGGCATTTTCGATGGTTTTTTCGATGGAATATGATGAAATGGCCTTTCCGGTGATTTTGTTGCCGCCAGCATTTTCGATGACTTTTCTGACGGTTTTGTTGATGGTTTTTTTTGGTGCATTTTAAATAATTTAACTAGAAAGAATAAAAAATAATTATTTATATGCGTATTTTAATTAAATATTAAATTTATACTTTATTTTAATTAATTTTATTTTTTTAAAATTTTAATACTTTATTTTAATTAATTATTAATTTTCATCTTAAAATAATTATATATTTTGCTTTTTTATATAGTTTAAAACTTTATTTTAATTAAGTATTAATTTAATAACTTTTTATTTATTTTAATATTTTACTTTAATTACTTTTAATTTTTATTTTCATATAATTATAGTTTATATTTAAAAGAGTAAGTTTCTTAATGCAATTTCCTTACCATCAAAACGGTTAGGTGTTTGAACTTTAAAGTTTCTTTTAGGATGAGTTCGAATTGCACGACAGCCATTTCGCGGGGCAGCGCGGGCGGGCAGTGCAGAAGGGTAACTGTATGAAATATTTTCCATCGGAAAAGACCGGAAGAAAATTTTTTCCTACGCGGGTTTTACTAGCAGAACATTTCATGCCGGAAAGCATCCGGTAAATTCCAAATCCGCCAGAAAATGATCAATTACCGCCAAAAAATTCTTCCAATAATAGTTGATTTTCATGTAGTATTATTAGATCTTGTCATGATTTAAAATAAACATTCAGCTAGTTTATTATTATTTGACGTAGTCCATCTGCCGGCCCCACAGCCAAATCACGAATTTGCTACTTATTTTCCACTATCCCACTAGGCTCTGTGTTTTTCCTTTTCTCCTTTCTGCTTCTTTACGTTCTCTATTATAGCTTTAGTATCTTTTTATCTTAATATAGTATAGTGTACTCCTTGATATACCTGCTTGTTTTGCTGAAATGGACGATGATGAATATACTTTTTACCTAAGGGTTACTATTCCATTGCTTCGCTTGTTTTTCTTCTCATATGTCGGATTCTTCCTTTTGGTTGCTACACCATTCTGGTATCAGAGCCATGGCCGAAGGGAGTTCACAGCGAGTCCTCGACGGCGATCAGGACTCGGATGCCTTGTGGGCTGCTCAAGCTATCATCACTCATCAACTTGAAAATCTCACTGTAGAGTTCGTTCGCTTCTCCACCGAGCTGCATAATGATATGGCGCAGCTGAAGAAAATGGTCGGCATAACCCATGCCGACCGTCCTCCGGTGCCAGCAACCTTATCGGTATGTCATCCTCAAGTTGGTATGGTTCGTGAACCTCTACACCCCAATCTTCCTCCGATGGGCAATTCGGATTCGAAAGAGGACATAGCAATGGGCTTACGACAAGAGGGATCAGACTCTTTTGATGAAGGACAGCTACCACTATATGGTTACAACCGCAGACGGGGCCATCGATGCATGGGTCATGCGGAGTTCCGAGTTAAACTTGATCCACCTTATTTTGACGGTCGCCTTCATATCGAGGATTACCTTAATTGGGAGAGGTCAGTGGAGACATTCTTTGAATACATGGAGATTTCCGAGGAAAAATAAGTAAAATATGTGGCATGTCATCTGAGAGGAGGCGCAAGTGCGTGGTGGATGCAGTTGTCGCAGACACGCCGTCGGGAAGGTAAGGGACCAGTTCGTAGTTGGCTCCGAACGAAGTAGTTGCTCCGTGGACATTTCCTGCCTACTGATTTTGAGCAGATTTTGTATCAAAAGTATCAGCATTGTTCCCAAAACAATCGGACCGTGAGTGACTACACAAAGGAGTTTCACCGACTCAGTGCCCGCAACAATCTAAATGAATCTGAAAATCAGCTCGTTGCCAGATTTATCGGAGGCCTAAAAGATGTCAGACAGGACAAGCTCGAGTTGAACTCCATTTGGTCCTTATCCCAGGCAATAAATTTTGCTTTAAAGGCAGAATCTCAACTGCAGCGACATTCCCGCAACTATGTCCCGCGACGACAATACAGTGAAGCAACAATGGAACACACAAAACATTCTCCGTCGGCAGCTAAAACCTCTCCGTCGCCACATCAAGCTGGTCAAAGCTCCACAGATATAAAGCAATCTAACCGAGCCAGAATTCCTCCCAAGGAACAATCCCTACGTGAAACCCACTACTTTGAAATGCTTCAGGTGCTTTCAACCCGGTCATAAATCTAATGAGTGTCCTAGCCGACAGCAGCTACAGTTGTTGGAGGGAGATGAGCTAGATGAAGAGTCTAAACTAAATATTTCTACTGACTTGGAACTAGAAGAAGTACAAGGAGATGAAGGGGAACCAGTTATATGCATCCTAGAAAGGCTTCTCTTAGCCCCGCGACACCCAGTTATGTCCCAAAGGAATTCTCTGTTCAGAACTCGTTGCACCATTAACGGGAAGATTTGTGAACTCCTCATCGATAGCGGCTGCACTAAAAATATCATTTTACGCTCCGCCATCCAAGCTTTACAACTGCAAACAGTGAAAAATCCATGTCCTTACAATATTAGTTGGGTAAAACGTGGTGTTGAGCTTACAGTGGCAAACATGAGCAGAGTAACCTTGGCAAGAATTACATATGTGAAGTGAGTTGCGATGTTGTTGATATGGATGTATGCCATCTTATTATGGGCCGACCTTGGCAATTTGACGTGGGCATCATTCATGATGGCAAGGGAAATACTTATTCCCTAGAGTGGAAGGGATGAAAGCTGCGGCTGCTGCCTCACTCCGCACAAGCTGTAGCTAATATCGACAAGGGAAAACAAGCAGCATACATAATTTATAAGAAGGCATTATTACAGTCATGTGGAGAAAATCCTCTTGTCTATGCTCTGGTTGCCTCCGACTTGACAGAAATTACTGCCCAACCGATTCTTCCAAATGCTGTAAAAGACTTATTGCTGGAATTCACTGATATCGCACCACCAGATCTCCCTTGCCAACTACGACCTCTACGGTCGGTGCAATATCAAATAGACTTTTCTCCGGGAGCCACCATTCCTCATTTACCCCACTACAAAATGAGTCCTCACGAGCATGCCATTTTACAGGACATTGTTGACAAGTTGCTCCAAAAACAGCTCATACAACATAGCCTTAGCCCGTGTGCAGTACCAGCTCTAATTGTACCTAAGAAAGATGGAAAATGGCGAATGTGCATTGACAGTAGGGCCATCAAAAAAATCACTATTAAGTATCGATTTCCTGTCCCTAGGATCTTTGATTTATTGGATAAATTGGAAGGGGCCGCGGTATTCTCTAAACTTGATTTGCGGAGCGGGTATCATCAGATTTGTATTAGACCTGGAGACGAATGGAAGACAGCTTTCAAAACTAGAGAGGGGCTCTATGAGTGGAAATTCATGCCATTCGGCTTATGTAATGCTCCCGCCACGTTCTTGAGGCTAATGAACGAAGTTCTCAAACCTTATTTGGGGAAGTTTTGTGTATCTTACTTTGATGATATTCTAGTGTTTAGTCCCTCTCATGAAGCCCACGTGCAGCACCTAACTCAAATATTTCAAACCCTCCGTCTCCATAAACTGTATCTCAATATTTCTAAGTGTGAATTTGATGTTTCCAAGGTGCCCTTCTTGGGCTTCATCCTCTCCAAAGATGGGGTTAAAATGGACCCCAGGAAAGTCTCGGCTATCATGGATTGGCCAGTCCCTACGTCCTTGTTTGAGGTTCGAAGTTTTCATGGCTTGACTAACTTTTATCGTAAGTTTATCCGAGGTTTTAGCGTCATCATGGCACCAATTACTGACGCTTTGAAGTCTGCCACATTTCGGTGGACACCGAGTCAACAAGGCAGTTTTGACACCATCAAATTAGCCATTAGCTCGGCTCCAATTTTGGCCTTACCAAACTTCGAAAAACCGTTCGCCGTTGACACAGATGCTTCTTCTCTTGGAATAGGAGCTGTTCTATCGCAAGACGATCATCCCATAGAGTTCTTTAGTGAAAAACTCAGTACTCCTCGCCAAAAATGGTCCGCCTACGAACAAGAACTTTATGCCGTGGTTCGGGCGCTCAAACATTGGGAACACTATCTTCTTCACCAAGATTTTGTCTTGTGCAGCGATAATCAAGCTCTACAATACCTCCAAACTCAAAAATCTATTAACCAGATGCATGCGAGATGGGTCATTTTTCTTCAGAAATTTAGTTTTGTTCTGCAGCACAAAGTCGGCAAGCTAAACCGTGTAGCCGACGCTCTTAGTCGAAGGGCCGCTTTGCTTACTTAGCTTCAAACTCAGATTACATGTCTTCAGTAAATGATACCTTTATATAAGACAGATCCAGATTTTGCTTCACCATGGGAAAATTTCTCTGAAGGACGCCCTATTCTTGACTACTCTTTAAGACACGGTTTCTTATTTAAAGGTAATTGTTTGTGCATTCCATATTCCTCATGGCGCCACTTTTTTATTTAAAGAGCAGCACTCCGGCGGGTTGGCTGCACACACAGGTAGAGATAAAACTTTCTTGCAAGTGCAATCTCGTTTCTTTTGGCCTCATATGAGGCGAGATGCCGCTCGCTTTATTGAGCGTTATGCCATGTGCCAAATGTATAAGAGTAATGCTCAACCTGCAGGATTATATATGCCGCTTCCCATTCTTGATTTCATATGGGAGGATCTTAGTATTGATTTCGTCCTTGGGCTCCCGTGGACGAAGCAAGGTTGGGATTCTATAATGGTAGTAGTGGATAGATTTTCCAAAATGGCGCATGTTGACCTCGATTTTGCCCAGAATTGGGCTTGGAGAGTTGACTTGGTCAAATTGACCAAGTCAGACCCCAAGACCCTCTCCAATAGGTTCAGTGGGATGACCTGCGTCTGTTGAGCCCAGACCTAGGCTTTGAGTCAACCTGGTTGACCAAGTCAACCAGGGTTGACCCAAATCGACCCAAACACCTCCTATTGAGCCAAAATTAATTTCAGAGCTCTTCGAGCTCATTTCTCTCCTCCAATAGACTCAGTAGGTCAGACCCAACCTATTTGACCTAACCTTGGGCCTTGAGTCAACCCAGTTGACCAAGTCAACCAGGGTTGACCACATAGCCCATTTAGAGCCCAAATCCATTCAAAATCAAATCTGATCAATATCGTGGCTTGATCCTCACTCTCCCTTGACTCCCTTGCTTGGTTTGACCCAGTCAAACTCTGACTTGGTCAAATCAGGCCCTTAATAGGTTAAATCAACCTATTTAAGTGAATTTAAGAGACATTTAATGCATTTAAAGGCTCTAATTCAATTCCCTTGGATTCAAAATCAAAACCACGGCCTGATTAGACTAATTTCCCTCCTAATTAACCCCTGATCGAATCATGGCCGTTTACTTTAGGTCTAGGGCGTTTAAATAGGAGAAATCAAGTTCAATTAGGGATCTTTTTGCTCTTGCCTTTGTTAGAGACTTCCCCAGCCTCTGGGATTCTGTGTGAGAGCTCCTGCACCTCCCCACCACCCTTCCCGACTCAATCCCGGTGATTCCCACCCGCCGGCGGCGAGATTCCGGCGATCCGAAGCTAGATCCGGTCAAGGCTTTGATCAAGTCGATCCGTAGCTCGTTGGTTTGGGATTTCAACTAGGAAAACTTACGAGGACAGTCTACAAGTGCAACCGTACAAAGATTTCGAAGATCCAACGGTTAGATCCCCTTAAAACCCTTAGATTAGATCAATCACTTCGAGTTAAATAGGTTTTATATCAGTTGATTAATCCACGAACAAATACTCCCCCACGATTTCTGTTCATACCTAGGACTCGTGTTTAAAATTTCGTAAAATTTCATTGGGAATCGAGCGAGAACGAGGCTTTTTTTGATTTAGGGTTTCGGATTATCCCGCCGAGCAGCCAGGACTCATCTCAGCCGTCGATCCCGCGATCGATGGACGCGATCGAAACCCTCCGCGG
This sequence comes from Dendrobium huoshanense, assembly GCA_016618105.1. NCBI lineage: Eukaryota > Viridiplantae > Streptophyta > Magnoliopsida > Asparagales > Orchidaceae > Dendrobium > Dendrobium huoshanense. Next base: position 48,888,480 of record CM028360.1, on the reverse strand, counting down.
TTTGGGCTGACTGCGGGACCCCGCTCCGCGGTTCGGATCGCCACGTGGCGCAATCCAGGCCCTCCGCTCAGACCGCGCGAATCGGACGGCGGAGCGCCGTCGCTGACGTGGTTAAAGAAACCGCGTTTTGCGGTTTTCGATTGCGGCAATCATTGCCGGCGGCGCAATCATCGCGCCGCCAGGCAATGATTGCCCGCGGTCCCGGGATCCAATCCCGGGACGCCACGTGTCACCCGCCGGATTTAAAATTTAAAAATCATTTTTAAATTATATTTTAATTGTATTTTAATCCAAAAATCTTCAAAAATTCGCTAGAAATTCATTTTTCGTCCGATTTTCGCGTACAATACCTCGTTGGATTCGTATCGTCGTCCTCTACATGATAAATTTTTTTTTTTATATAAAAATAACCTATGGATTTTAATCTATTTTGAAAACAGCAAGATAGCCTTTTTTTATTATTATTTAAATAATTATTTTTATATAATTAGTATTATATTACTATTTTAATGATTATTTATCATAATAATCATTATAAGCTTATTGTTTTGTATTATTATTATTATTATTATTATAAAAAAAAATAATGTATTTTTACTAACTAAATATTATTTTAACTATTTAGATTATTTTAATTACTAATATATACATATATATATATATATATATATATATATAAATATATGTATATCTAAATTATTAAAGCATTATTTTATGATATTTTATTTTTTTTATATATATTATTTATTTTTGATTACTTTAAAATCTATTTATTGTTTTAAAACTTCGAAAATGCATAACTTCTTCATTTTAAGCCCGATTTTAACGCACGACGCCTTATTTTGATCGTATTTAGATTCTGCATATTCTGAAACTAATTTTACTCAAAAGTTTTGGGTCTGTCTGCAATTAGTTTTGAAAACAGTAAACAGCATTATTTTAAAATTATCCAATTATTGTCTTTAAACTTTAAAATTGCATAACTTTCTCATTTTGAGTCCGATTTTTGTGCACAGCACCTTGTTTTGGGTGTATTTGAAATTCTGTACAATTTGAAATCACGTTTGGGTGAAAATTCGGTTTAGATTTTCTGATATCTCTAAAACAGTAAAACAACACTATTTAAAAATATCATTTTATTGTTTTTAAATTTCGGAAATTCGTATCTTCGTCATTTTAAGTCGGATTTTGACGTATAACCCCTCGTTCTTTTCAGAAAGACGAGCTTTATGTTTTGAGACCATTTCCAGCCTCTGATTTTGGCAGTTTTGGTAGATTTCTATCTTGAAGCAATATTTGATTATTAAATTATTATTTAATTGATGTAATAATTATTTTCAAAATACAAACTATTTCAAATCGTTACGAGGTCTCGATTGAGTGGTCAGCTGGTCTCCCATATATCTATTCATTATAAATTGATTTAATTTTAATTATCTATTTTCCTAAAAATCTATTTAGTTTTAAGTATTTTTAAAGTATTTTAAAACTATATATACTTTAAATCCTGATTTTGGGAGATCCGCTATTCGATGAAATTTTAGACATAGGTTCTATGAATGAAGAGCTATCATGGGGGAGTGGGTTAGTGAATGGTTGAGTCCCAATCATTCACTAATCCTTTCTTTAGGTGTCTTTCCTTTTTTTATTTTTCGTAGATTGCATGTGTAGGTCGCACCACGAGCACTTAGCTTAGGCTCTCCTAGATCTAAGGACATGGTGTGTTTATTTCATTATTGTACTCCCATGCATTTATTACCTTGAGGGTTAGACAAAACATCACTTTAAACTCCTACAACGTAGTGACACCCTAAGGACAATAATTAAGGACTCGTCTAGCGAACTTAGAAGTTTTCTAGGAGCTAGGATAGATCCCGGATCGACATGAAAACTTCAACACTTAAATTTAGTGACATCATAAGTTTCTCATAATTTTCTAGGGCTTGTTAGACCCCTTAGTTAACTAACCCTAATTAACTGGTTCAATAAGGCCCCGAGACCTTCCGGAAATTACAATAATTACATATTAGGTCAAAAAATTTCCCATAATACCTTGAACTGACCAGAATCTGATCTTTGACCTTAGATAAATAGGGCTCCCTAGTTTGGCCTCAGGTTGACCCCTAATTTGACCTTAGGTGGAAATTACTGTTTTGCCCCTAATAAATTATTAAAAATTATTAAAAATTCCAAATTTTCCTCAAACACTTGGGATCACTTTCTCAGGTCATCCCTGACTTTTGGGAGTGATCCCAATCAGTTTGGAGCTCATTTGGATCAAAACAGTAAAAAGGCCCTTTGTTAGGAAATTTAGAAAATTCCTTTAAATATCCCAATCTTAGAAAATCAATAACTAATTGTAGAAAATTCCAAATTAGGCAAACTCACTTGCATTAGACTCCAATTAGGGCCTAGTATTTATTAAAAATCTTAGGATTCCATAAATTGGCTTAGATTAGAAAGTCAATGTTTTGGTCAACCGTAGTTCATTTTGGGCCCGAAACTTAGAAAATTCATAACTTTCCCTAGAGAACTACGATTTCAGCCTACTACCTGTCTAACTACTCGTATTAAGGTCTAGTATATTCCTAAGGTGATAGGAGACCCAGACTTAGCCTTTTTCCCATAGTGACTTTTTGGACCCTTAGTCTGGTTCCTAGGAGGACCCGGAACTTTCCAAAATTGGCTAATATAACTTTAACATTAAATATCATCACCCTAAGTTCCTAAAATTGATCAACAAACTATATTAACTAAAATGCACCCCAATTCACTAATATTTGAATTTCAACAAAAATTTCCTTTTCTGGCCTTCAACAGACTTAAACTTTAGACAATTTTAACTAACTATCCTGCCTAGGACCTATCCAAACTACACAAGCCTTACACACACATAGAATGGTTTGCTAGGGCACCACTTCTAGATCTAGGTTAGGCCGCTGGGTTTTATTTTCTGCTGTGTGCCAGAGCTTTCCGTGATTTTTATTGCATGCTGTTTGAAAAATGATTGATGTGTTTGCTTACTTTTTCTGCACTCTGGATGTGAGCGTTAGACTTACCCATAGGTTAGGAGCGCCATATATATACTGTTCTTCCGTGCAGGTGGCCATGCTCAAGCTGATAAAAGGGGGGACACCATTATATTTTCTAATGTTGTCTTATGCAGGTGCTTGCTCAGCCCCTCTAAATAAATGAGGGCTAAATTATTAATTATAACTGCACAGATGGAGCTGCTTGACCTTCATAATTAAGAGCATGGCTTGGAACATGGTCAATGGTTTTAGCATTTTTATTTTTTATATAAACTACTTGGGATGATTTTTATTAGGATAACCTTGCAGGACTTTAGAATTTTCGGCTTTCTATTTAATGTAAAATTTGTAATATTGTTAAGAGTTATGAAAACAACTTGTGAGTTGGGATATTCTTATCCAGCTCGGATTCTAAAAGAAGAAGGCATCCCTAAGGGGTGAGTCTTCTTCCATTTGGAAGATCGAGTTGGATGGCTTCAGATATCTAAAGAGAAAAGACAATACACCCCTACTGGGGGGAATTGTCTCTTCGTTTGAATATTCAAGCCACGACGGATCCAAGGAGTCCAAGGAGGAGTGATCCAAGGAGTCCAAGGAGATGATACCCAGGAGACTGAAGATATTGAAGATTGAAGACCCAATATCCCACTCAAAGTTGTTGACGTCTGTCATAGGCTTAGAAATCTGGGTTGTTGGCAGTGGTGCCCGGCCACTTTACTTTTCTGTATACCCTGGGTTGTAATTAAATGGCAGTTGGCCTATGGACATTTATTTGATTTGTTGGATTTATATTGATGTGTTTACCTGATTGCGTAGTAGAAATACCTGCTTTTTCTAGGTTTCTTTCTTGCATGCCGCTTTTATTTTCGCCTGGATTCCGTTAGGCTCATTAAGGACTATAAAATTCTTCTACTCGTAATTAATCTCTAAAAATTTAAGTTTTAAATAATATAGAAACTTAACGAACCTAGGGAATTGCCGGAACCGTCCGGGGTCGCATGCATATTAATGCATTTCTCTTTCCTTGCTATAAGACATCTCCCTGCCTGCGGGTAGAGTCCGGATAATCTGGCCTATGAGGATGAACTGCCGAATCTAGGGAGACCCAGTCTTTTCTAAAAATTATTTTATACTAAGCCTGTTTTTAAAATCCAAAGCATTCATGAGCTGACATTTCAACAAGCATGCATTGCATTAGAAATCAATTTAATTAAAATCTAATTGCATTAGTTAGGGGCATTCACCCAACATAAGTCCAGGACCACTTAGGAAATTCTCTAAGTGTCGGTCCTCTTTCCAATAAACTGTACCTCCCACCCATCTTTCATAATTGATCTGATAGCATGGTTTTGAAGCGATTAGGTGGTTAGCTGGCTCCCCCAATCCAGGCTGGGATAAGTCCAGATCTTTGCATCGCATTAGCTAGGACACTGGTCTTAGTGTGTGTCGAACACTAAGTCCAAACTAGATTTAGGATTTGAGGCTACTACATTCGGTCTCGTAGTATGCCTTAAATAGTAGGTAGGTCCCTTCCTTTCAGGAACTATAAATCCTACTTATCCGCGTCATAGGATGACGCCACCTCCATCATTCTCTCACGCATGTGATCGAATGTTTGATTTTGATTTTCTCCAATTTCTCTCTAGTACCCTAGAGCCTCCGAATATTGGTTTGAGCCACGCATGTCGATTCAGCCCTTCGGACCTTTCTTCCCTTTGAGTAGGATTTCATAATCTATACGCTTGTGTCGATCCCATTTTAGGAAAGGATAATGTATAATCCTTAATCGAGAGTTTTCTCAGGCTCCGGCCTGGGATGTAATTAACCACGGGGGCTTGCTCCCATGAGAAACTCAGTCCCACATCTACTAAACCCCATTCGAGCTCTTGTATCGGATGGGGGAAACCCGTGATTTGGTCATGTATATTACTACCCATCGAGATGTATTGATGAAAGCCTCTATCCTCAATGGTTAATTGTATGCATGATCCAATCTGTCCCTTCCAATCGACCCGTTCGCGCGGTGCTCTTTCGGAGGTCCACAGGTTTCTGGCGACCACGGTGGGATCTTTAAATCATATATTATCTTTTCTTGTGTGTACTCCGGGATTGGTATTCCTTAGATTAGGTTCGTCCCACTCTTAGTTAGGGTCTCTCCTTAGTTAGGGTTCCTTTCCCTTAGCTAGGGTTTTCTTCCCTACTCTATTTCTTTCTAGCCTAGCAGGCTATTCCGTCCTTTATCTATTCCTATCTATCCTATCAAATTCTTACTCGTCCATTCTTTCTTGATTTACATTCTTACTGACCTTTTCACTTTCTTTTCTTGGCAGCAGTGCCATGACTTCTTTCGCTCCTTCAGTTACTTTTGCCTTTGGTTCGGACGCGCGGGTGACTCTTCCTGAGTCCCTGCTCGCTAGTCCGCTAGTGGGAGGGATCACTTTTGGTTCCTTCACTGACTCGGCTTTTGTCACCCTTGGCGGGCCGACCCCGGCGGAGGCTGCTGCATTCTCTCCTCCCCAGAGAAGAGGAGGCGCAGTCATGCGCCCATTTGGACGTCCTGCTGCTCGGCGCCCAATCTGAGCACCACGTCCTGTTGCTGTTCCTGTGCAGCCAGTGCACCCTGTGGCTAGGCGACCAGTGCCTAGGCCACTTCCTGTTCCAGCGGTCAGGCGTCTAGTGCCTGCCGCTCCTGCTGCACAGGTTGCCCCAGCCCCTCAGCGCCGGTAGCCTGCTGTAGTTCCCCCCGTTCGTCCAGTGGTCCGGCATCCAGTGCCTGCCGCTCATGCAGCACAGGTTGCTCCGGCCCCTCAGCGCCGGCAGCCTGCTGCTACTGTGTAATATCTCGTTCCCTTACTGTTCCTCTCTGATTTGGATTTTCCTCCCAGAATCGGCCAGGACGAAGTTTGGATCGTCCAGGCCGATCAGTGCATTGAAAACAGCTAATTTCTGGAGTGTTCTGGAATGATTTCTGGACAGGATCGTCCAGGACGATATTGAGATCGTCCGGGACGATCGGCACTGTTCACAATACCGTCCTGATCATCGCCCTGGGAATGGTCCAGGACGATCAGAATTTGGTCTGATCGTCTCGGGACGATCGGGCGATCGGCCAGGCCGATATGAGTATGATATAAGGAAATGAGCTCGTTTTGAGGAGAGAGAAAAATCAAAATTAAAAACAAATATTTTGAGGAGAGAGAAAGAGAAAGGGAAAAAGAGAGAAGTTGATTTTCGGAGACCGCGGAGCGCTTTTCGTCCGACGCTGCTGTTGGGAAAAGTGAAGATCTCGTGGTAAGGACTCCGAACCCTGTTTCTGTTTTCAAAGATGTTGTGTTTTGACCGAGTTGGGATTTGTTTTGTGTTTTCGTAGTCGACTTTTCGACATGATTTCAATTTGACACAACTTCCACCGCACAACTTCTGATATGTTATAGATATGATTATTGCACACGATTTGACTGTATTCTACGAAGATTTTACCGGTCGGAATTGATTCTACGTGATTTTAATCGAATAGAAAATAATCGGGACTTGATTTGATTTGGTTTCTATAGGATAATAGTCTTGTATTGATGTTATAGATATTCTATTGTAATTTGGAAGAATTTGGATATTGTATCTTTTTGCAGGATTTTTGTGTAAATTTGATCGACTACCGTTATGCTGCCCGATTTTCGTACGATTCCTGAATTGTATGAAATTGATAGATTGAACTGATATGCACTGATTATTGATATGGTTGCTTTACTATTGACTATTGAATTGTTTATTGATTGAATTGACTATTGATACTGATCGCAAGTGGAACCTGGTTGAACATTGGTTGGAGATTGATTGATACCTGTACAGGATGGTGGGCCGACGGGCTTTCCTTTAAACATTGATTATTGATTATTGAAGGGAGACATAAGGAGTTTATTGATATGCCGACGGGCGAAAAGAGTGACGACTCTTATTGATTGAACTAATATAAATTGATATCTACAACAGCAATATGGATTCTACAACAGCAACATAACCAGTAGATTGTACTTGTTCAGTATATAGTATTGAATTGCATGTTTACTGTATTGATTTACAGATTTATTGCTTTATCGACTTCTGCTTTATTGAGTTTGATCGGATTTACTGTATCGTACGGATTCTATTGATTTCATCGATTGACTACTGAACATTGATACTACTGAACATTGATAGATATAGATACTGCATTGATAGCATGGACATGGACATCGTATTTGTACTACTGCCTATAGACTTATAGATTCACTGTTGCTGCTATTCTACACCGTATTGACTGTTTTATAGATTCCTTGTCTCGTATCGCTTTTCTCAATTGACTTTATTGATTAGATCGCACTGATTTGACCGTATCAATTTGATTGACGACATTGATTTATTGAATTGATTTACCGAATTGCCTGCCGCTGCATTGATTGGTTTTATTGACTATGGATTTTTGCTGCATTGACTCATTGACCATTGACTGATACGGATTGAATAGATTGACATGCATATTGATAGCATTGCCGTGCTTTGATTTCAGTTATAGGTATTAGGTGACCTGCTGGGCTTTGTAAAGCTCATTATATGTGGTTGATATTTTCAGGTCAGGGATCGGGAGCAGGAGATAGGAGTTGATTCAGTTCGACAGGTTTTAGTTCTTTTGATCGATAGATGATTCTTTTGTACTCAGGACAGGATAGCTTTTCTACTTGCATTGATAGTGTAGTTCCTGAGTATTGTATATGATGTTTTGAGATATGAATCGACTGTTATATTGATGATTTAATTTTTAGATGTTTGATAGATTGCTTAATGATGGTTTTAGATAACTCTGGTAAATTGTTTGGCTATTGATCGACATTCTTTCCAAGTTAGATCTCGGGGCATCACAAGTTGGTATCAGAGCAGTGTTATTGGAAGAATGGATTGTTACCAGAGTTGTAGGTTTTGATTGAGAGATTGGGTAGATTGGGTAGCTTTGAGAGCTTCATTGGCATACATCATTGCATATGTGTATTATTGTTCTGAATTGTGCAGGTGAAAAGATATGGATCCTCCGGCAGAATCTAGTGTACCGAATGAGCAACACAGCGCAGCTCCAATGCCTTCAGAGAGTATGATGCAGTTAGCTACTGCGATTGCACATGTTTTGGGGGATGCCTAGAGCAAGATGAGTGGGAGCAAAGAGGAAGAAGTTGACAGACACTTGCAGATGTTCCACAAGCTGAAGCCTCCGTTGTTCAAAGGGGCTGTAGGACCACAGGCTGCTGAGGATTGGATTATGAGGGTGGAAAAGATTTTTGACAGCATGCAGTGTCCGGGGAATAGAAAAGTACCATTGGCAGTATTCATGTTGGAGAGTGAGGCAGAGAGATGGTGGATTGGACAGCAGAGAGAGAAGTTTCAGGGGAAGACCAATGCTGAGATCACCTGGGATGAGTTCACTGCAGTATTCAGGATGTGGTTTGTACCACCGTCAGCTCAGCGACAGATGCAGGAAGCTTTTATGAGATTGGAGCAAGGCCGCAAGTCAGTGATGCAGTACGAGGCCGAGTTTACTGCACTTGCGAGGTACGCTGCTCACTTGATTCCTACTCCTGAAGACAAGTGTTACAGATTTCTGCACGGATTGAACAGAGAGCTGAGGCAACCACTAGTACCTTTCCGAATCCATGAGTTTTCTGAGCTAGTGGAGAGGGCCCGATTGATAGAGATTGAGCTGGCGACACCGATATCGAGGTACGAGGATACCAAGAGGAGAAGAGATGAGGTACGACGAGATGATTCCAGAGATAGAGAGAAGAGAAGCAGGTATGAGGGTTCGAAGGGATCTGTATCGGAATCTGCGTCACGATCAGCATCGATAGTATCATCTGGTGGTTCTGGCACGTGCATTCACTGTGGTAGACGACATGCAGGTCAGTGCTACCTATTGACGGGTCAGTGTTTTCACTGTGGACAGCAAGGACACAGAGCAGCAGATTGTCCTCAGAAAGGACTGGGTGGAAGGACTGGTTCTGGCACGGGTACAGGACAGCAGAGGACTGTTGGCTCGAGGGCCTACAGTGAGAGATCAGGGAACCGGATGGATGATAGGACTGTCAGAGATCAGAGGGAGACAGTTACGCCACGACCTTCTGCACTTCCTCCAGTGGTGCCACGCGTCTACAGTCTACAGAGTTTACAGCATCGTGAGGATCAGCAACGACCAGAAGATTTTACTGGTAAGATTGATTTGACTAACCGATTGATATTGACATATGAACATTGCATATTGACATTTGATTGATTGCATTGTGTGTTCTGAATGGATTTCGATGAGTTTTGATTTGGATTTGGATTTCGATCGAATCGTTTTGCATTGTTTGTTTTTGCTTCGTACCTGTAGGGAAATGTCGGGACGACATTTTTCTAAGGTGGGGAGATTGTAATATCTCGTTCCCTTACTGTTCCTCTCTGATTTGGATTTTCCTCTCAGAATCGGCCAGGACGAAGTTTGGATCGTCCAAGCCGATCAGTGCATTGAAAACAGCTAATTTCTGGAGTGTTCTGGAATGATTTCTGGACAGAATCGTCCAGGACGATATTGAGATCGTCCGGGACGATCAGCACTGTTCACAATACCGTCCTGATCATCGCCCTGGGAATGGTCCAGGACGATCAGAATTTGGTCTGATCGTCCCGGGACGATCGGGCGATCGGCCAGGCCGATATGAGTATGATATAAGGAAATGAGCTCGTTTTGAGGAGAGAGAAAAATCAAAATTAAAAACAAATATTTTGAGGAGAGAGAAAGAGAAAGGGAAAAAGAGAGAAGTTGATTTTCGGAGACCGCGGAGCGCTTTTCGTCCGACGCTGCTGTTGGGAAAAGTGAAGATCTCGTGGTAAGGACTCCGAACCCTGTTTCTGTTTTCAAAGATGTTGTGTTTTGACCGAGTTGGGATTTATTTTGTGTTTTCGTAGTCGACTTTTCGACATGATTTCAATTTGACACAACTTCCACCGCACAACTTCTGATATGTTATAGATATGATTATTGCACACGATTTGACTGTATTCTACGAAGATTTTACCGGTCGGAATTGATTCTACGTGATTTTAATCGAATAGAAAATAATCGGGACTTGATTTGATTTGGTTTCTATAGGATAATAGTCTTGTATTGATGTTATAGATATTCTATTGTAATTTGGAAGAATTTGGATATTGTATCTTTTTGCAGGATTTTTGTGTAAATTTGACCGACTACCGTTATGCTGCCCGATTTTCGTACGATTCCTGAATTGTATGAAATTGATAGATTGAACTGATATGCACTGATTATTGATATGATTGCTTTACTATTGACTATTGAATTGTTTATTGATTGAATTGACTATTGATACTGATCGCAAGTGGAACCTGGTTGAACATTGGTTGGAGATTGATTGATACCTGTACAGGATGGTGGGCCGACGGGCTTTCCTTTAAACATTGATTATTGATTATTGAAGGGAGACATAAAGAGTTTATTGATATGCCGACGGGCGAAAAGAGTGACGACTCTTATTGATTGAACCAATGTAAATTGATATCTACAACAGCAATATGGATTCTACAACAGCAACATAACCAGTAGATTGTACTTGTTCAGTATATAGTATTGAATTGCATGTTTACTGTATTGATTTACAGATTTATTGCTTTATCGACTTCTGCTTTATTGAGTTTGATCGGATTTACTGTATCGTACGGATTCTATTGATTTCATCGATTGACTACTGAACATTGATACTACTGAACATTGATAGATATAGATACTGCATTGATAGCATGGACATGGACATCGTATTTGTACTACTGCCTATAGACTTATAGATTCACTGTTGCTTCTATTCTACACCGTATTGACTGTTTTATAGATTCCTTGTCTCGTATCGCTTTTCTCAATTGACTTTATTGATTAGATCGCACTGATTTGACCGTATCAATTTGATTGACGACATTGATTTATTGAATTGATTTACCGAATTGCCTGCCGCTGCATTGATTGGTTTTATTGACTATGGATTTCCGCTGCATTGACTCATTGACCATTGACTGATACGGATTGAATAGATTGACATGCATATTGATAGCATTGCCGTGCTTTGATTTTAGTTATAGGTATTAGGTGACCTGCTGGGCTTTGTAAAGCTCATTATATGTGGTTGATATTTTCAGATCAGGGATCGGGAGCAGGAGATAGGAGTTGATTCAGTTCGACAGATTTTAGTTCTTTTGATCGATAGATGATTCTTTTCTACTTGCATTGATAGTATAGTTCCTGAGTATTGTATATGATGTTTTGAGATATGAATCGACTGTTATATTGATGATTTAATTTTTAGATGTTTGATAGATTGCTTAATGATGGTTTTAAATAACTCTGGTAAATTGTTTGGCTATTGATCGACATTCTTTCCAAGTTAGATCTCGGGGCATCACATACTGTTACTCCCGTTGTTCCAGCGGAAGTACCTCGTGTTCGGGTTCCCCCTCCCACTTCCACTAGGAAGAGGGGTGCCCAGACCGAGGTGCCTTCACCTTCCACTGGTCGAGTTTCTGTTTTCGCCTGACTTTCTGACCCTGAGGTTGTTGGGCCGACCCCGACACTCCCGTTGTTTCTGTTCCCGGTTCTGATGTTCCTTCCTCTTTCACCTCCGGCTTTGGGAGAAGGGCCAGGAGGAATAGGAACAGAAGACTTCGTTTAGCTGTGTCAGAGGCAGAGAGGCAGCATATGGCTGATGCTATAGCTCACTAGGAGCTAGTTGAGAGGACAGTGGCTCCCAGGCAGCGGAGGCCACGACGAGTTACGGTTGTGCCAGTTCCAGAGATTGTAGTGGCTCCCGAGATAGAGGCAGTACAGGGAGGACGCTTTTTCCCGTTGACACATAGTGGGGACGAGGAGGACGTTGCCCGCATTGCGGCGGCTCCTTCTATTACCACTACCCTACCCCGTGCTAGGATCCCTAGAGACGCTGGTCTTCGAACCCTCACCCAGAGGATTCGAAACATCATCCGCCTAGCAGGTGGTAGGGGTCCTGTCGATCGGCAGAAGTTACTCCGTCAGATTTCTCGGGCCACCTTTCATTTGCGAGGACAGACTGCTAGGAGGCTTTACAGTTGGCAGAGGGGTCAGACAGCTCAGCAGCCTGCAGATACAGTTCCAGTAGTCAGACCCCCGGCGGTTACTCCTTCTGCAGGACGACGCCCACGTCGTCGAGGACGGAGACAGCAGCGGAGGCCTACCCATCCTCAGGTCAGTTCAGAGGTTGTAGTCCCAGAGCAGCCAGTTGCCCGTGCAGCACCCCACCGTAGGAGGTGGGTTTGGAGGCGTCGGCAGGCGGAAACCCCTGTTGACCCAGTTGAGCCAGTAGAGGTAGCACCACCGTCAGATGCAGAGCAGTTTGACAATGTAGATGATTTGATGGACGTAGCAGTTACTTCCGAGGCAGAGGCAGTCCCGATGATGTGCGATGAGGAGGTGGCACCTACTCCAGAGGGATCCCTAGAGAGAGATGAGATAGAGTCAGTCCGTAGCCCTCATAGGATTGGTTCCCCTATGAGTCCGTACATAGCAGCCCTCCAACAACATTTCTTGGAAAACGATGACACACTAGCAGATGAGTTGGAGGAGGAAGTACCAGTTCACCGGGTATGTGTGGTTACCCGACGAGGTCACTCGGATGAGAGAGAGCCCGAGGACCAGGATGAGCAGGGAGAGCCCGAGGTGGGTGGATCTTCCAGATCAGTTGACACGGATGCTACCATTCTACACTTGCAGACACAGATGGCGGAAATGACCAGAGCCATGGCAGCCATGACAGCACAGTTGACAGCTCTGGGGGCGATGCCTCAGGTGACAGGTGTAGCAGCTACCAGTACCTCCAGAGAGCAGCCAGTAGTACCACCTGCTACAGTAGACCCCGTAGGAGTGGACAGGGTCCAGAGAGCAGTCCCAGCACCACCCACGGTACTTCCTTACACTACTTCAGTTCAGAGTCAGCCAGCTCAGATGTCAGCAGGTCAGATCCAGGATTTGATTGCCCAGTAGGTCGAGCAGGCCATTTCCTCCAAGAAGACTGGAGAGTCAGTCAACAGGGGGCGTCCTTACCCAGTAGAGTACGAGCAGGAGCCTTACCCCCCTGGTTTCATCCCTCCTAGGTTCAGAGTTTTTGACGGGTTTGAGAACCCAAGGCAGTATATAGCTCAGTACCGAGCAATATGCTGTAATATAGGAGGGAGTGATCCCCTGATGTTGAGATTGTTCGTCAGCAGCTTGGCGGGAGTGGCGTTTGCTTGGTACGCCGACCTCCCCAACGACTTAGTCAGGACTTTCGTAGAGCTGGAGCAGTTGTTTGTGTAGAGATTTGTCAGTACGGAGCACAGAGTTACAGTGGGAGAGCTAGTGGTGACCAGGCAGCGTCCCAGAGAGAGTCTCACAGATTACATAGTCAGGTGGAGGAATCTCAGTTTGCAGTGCGAGCCACAGTTACAGGAGCAGCATGCAGTTGAGATCTTGTTGAAGAACATAGATGGTCCGATAGCACCATACCTGAAGGGTTTCACCATTGGAACCTTTCAGAAGCTCCTCACCAAGGTCACTAGCCTACAGGACAGCATACCCGCTGCAGTCCCTCCTAAGGTTGAGAGTCAGCCTTCGCGCAGACCTCAGCGGCAGGAGTTTTCAGGGGCACCTCCACCTAGGAGAGGAGAGGTTCACAGTACTCAGGGACCATCAGATAAGGGCAAGAAGCCCTTAGCCACTTCAGTACCCCAGCAGCCATGACCAGCTAGTTAGCCACACTCAGCCAACAGGTCTTACTCAGTTGACCAGCCAGGGGGACAGCCCAGGACCTCCCGCAGAACTCCAGAGAGTCAGCAGTACCTGCAGGAGAAGCTTAGGAAGAAATATCCCTTTAAGAGGGAGAGTGTGAAGAAAATTTTTAGATTCCTTACTAAGAACAACCTGTTGGTATTCCCCGAGAGCAGTAGAGCAGAGGAGGAGGGTCAGACTGAGCACCCCCTTTACTGTCCTTACCACAGACATGTCGGACATGTGTTGGAAGACTGCTATGTATTCAAGGATAGAGTAGAGAGACTGATGATCACGGGATAGATACGCCTTCAAGACAGTGATCTAGTGCAGCCCAAGGGCAAGGCCCCTCAGACAGTTCAGCTAGTCTCCAGCCCCAGTGATTGTTAGAGTGATGCTCAGGGCACTACTAGCAGTTTATCCACAAGTTTTGAGGATGATTGGCAAATCTCACTTTCCAGGAAGACCAGGAGGATGATAGACAAAGCAGTTCAGAGCTCAGAGATAGTTGAGAGTAGGCCACCTCAGGCCAAGTCGACAGTTGCCGCTGCAGTTACCACTCCAGCACTTTCTTCATCTTCTTCTCCTTCTGTTGTAGTGCTAGATAAGCACACTTCATCCTCTACTTTTCCTTCTTTTGGATGTAATAAAAAAATGTATGAAAGAGAAAAATATGTTGTAACTGCAGAGGGGAAGATATGGTTCCTTCCAGCACTTACGTTGAAGGACTTTGTTCTCCCTTCATTTGATGAGGAAATAAAAATAGAAGACGATTCTGAGTACTTTTGGTCTTCTGTACCTTTTACTTACGTTTCTACTGTTACTCCTAGTTCTTCTTCTTCAAGCACTCGCTCTTCCTCAGTTCTACATGTTTCTTATAATATGGATGATTCTAATGATGAGTTTGAGTCTGATGAAGAACCTGTTTTTACAATTCCAGAGGGTGGATGTTACATGGATTCAGAGGATGAATCCGAGAACCCACTCTCACTAATTTCCTTAGAACTAACACCTGCCACCACCACTGAACCAGAAGAATCTCCTGTTGAGGACGACTCAATACAAGAAGTTCATCTGCGTTCAGGGAAGGTCCTTCCACCTAGGCTGGCTAAGAATACAAAAGATAAGAATATCATTACCCAGCAGGATGATCCTATCCCTTCCTCCCAGGAGCAGCCTAAGGAGAAAGGGAAAGGCCCTCAGCTGGAAGTTGATTACAATGTGTTGGCTCACCTAAGGAAAATTCATTCCCTTCTTAGTGTCTATGATGCTTTGATATTGTCACCCTACTTGAGAGAGATACTGGTAAAAGCCCTGCTTGAACTAGAGACCTACCAGGCATTCTTTACTTCCGACCCTGATGATGGGGCATGGCATTTGTACAACATGCCATGCATCACTTTCTCTAGTCGTGACCTCCTGTTAGGGACCACTGAGCACAATCGTCCCTTGTATGTCACTGCTGAAGTCAATGGTTATGAGTTGAATAGGGTCCTCATAGATCAAGGGGCTTCAGTAAACATACTAACCCACGAGACTTTGAAGAGCTTCTCCCTATGTCATTTGAAGCTCACTTCCGACAAGATTATGTTGAAAGGCTTCAATGACCAAGGACAGCGAGCTCTAGGGTCTATTACCCTGCCTCTAAAATTTGGAAATTTTCTAACTGAGGTAAAGTTTCATGTGATTGAGGCTGATACTTCATACAAGGCTCTCTTAGGAAAAGGCCTTGGATCCATGAGTATGGAATGGTGCCCTCTACCTTGCACCAATGTATGAAGTTTCTGAGGAATGATGTTGAGTATATCATCCCTGGAGATACCCAGTCATTTTTCGTGCATGAGATCTCTATATACGACGATGCCGAGTACTACGTACCTCAGAAGACTCGTAGAGCTCCACCTTCTCAGTCCCCAGTGATACCTGATACTGTTGTACAGGGTCCTACGCAGCCACCAGCTCAGGGTCCTATACAATCGTCAGTACAGGGTCCATCACAGGTTGGTATCGAGCTAGGTGTTCCCACTGCCCATTCTGATGGAGATCCCTCTCAGTTGGCAGTGAGGCACGACGTTTCCCCTAGTAGAGGCAGGGGAGGTAGAGGTAGAGGGAGAGGCAGAGTTGCGATCCGCGAGCCGCGGAATCACGACACTCGTACACCTCCTCCCCCTAACCTTTACACTTCTTCTTTGACTGTAGAGTCCGACTCTTCCGACGATGAAATGATCGATGTTCTTCAGCGTCCGGTCACTTCACCACCTCCCTATTCCGTAGGCTATGATTCACTACCTACTCTTCGTAGCCATTTAATACCTGAAGGTGAATTGGTTATTGATATTAGCTCAGACGAGGAAGAAGACTTCCGACGTCAGACTACTACCATACAACCTTCCCCCCATCAGATACGCGAGATAGGAGTGGAGGATTCCAGTCAGAGATCTCCTGACACCCCCATAGTTGATAACAATGACACAATTTAGGGTAGCCACAATCCCATACCTCGCTTGTACGACACATTTGGGCCAGCCCGACCTAAGGAATGCCCCTCTGTACCCCGTAGTATAGGTGCACCACTGGGTCATGTGAGACAAGATTTTGAGGAGACCGCTATGGATATAGAGGTCATGAGTGCCCCTCGTTACTTTTCACCTACTGTAGAGAGCTTTGTTGAGCGGGTCTCGTTCGTTCCACTTGGCCCGACGAAGAAGCTCTACAGCAGGCCCGAGTTTGGCGGACTGATTTCCCCTAAAGGTCTAGGAGGCGTAGGTTATATAGGGTTAAATCAGTCTAGTGATGCCAGCATTCGTGTCATTTCCCACGCCTATCCGGTTGTTTTTCTTGCCGATGAAGAAGACCCGGATAGTGGCGATGATAGGATACTTGATGCTCCACAAGAGTTTGAAGATGGCTCCACTTCAGCCATGAACGAACTGCGTGAGGTAAACTTAGGCACTGAGTCAGATCCTAGGCCTATTTTTCATAGTGCCCTATTGTCTGATTCAGAGGCTCAAGAATACATCAAGTTACTATCAGAGTTTAGAGACTGTTTTGCCTGGAACTACACTGAGATGCCTGGTCTAAATCCAGAGGTAGCAGTCCATAAGTTAGCCATTAAGCCTGATGCAGTCCTTGTTAAACAAGCACCTCGTAGGATGAGGTTGGAAATTGAACAACAGGTGATCGCTGAAACCAAGAAGCTTATAGAAGCTGGTTTCATTAGGGAAGAGAAGTATCCAACATGGCTTGCCAATATTGTTCCAGTCCGGAAGAAGAGCGGACAGATACAAGTCTGTATCGACTTCCGTGATTTGAACAAGGCATGTCCTAAGGATGATTTTCCTCTCCCCATTCCAGAGCTTATGATAGATATAGCATCATCCCATAGCATCTTCTCATTCATGGATGGTTCATCTGATTACAATCAGATAAAGATGGACCCCGAGGATGAGAAGTTTACTGCTTTTCCGGACACCTATAGGTGTCTTTTGTTACAAGGTGATGCCCTTCAGTCTCAAGAACGCCGGGGCGTCACCTATCAACGAGCCATGACTGTCATCTTTGATGAGATGATACATGAGCAAGTTGAGTGCTATGTGAAGATGATTTGGTCGTCAAAAGCAAGGTCCGCGAAGATCACCTTAGAGATCTGCGAATCGTTTTTGAACGCCTGCGCAAGTTTGATTTAAAGATGAATCGTTTAAAATGCGCATTTGGAATCAATGCAAGAAAGTTCTTAGGGTTCATAGTTCGATACCGTGGCATTGAGATAGATCCCTCTATGATCAAGGCCATAGTAGATTTAAAACCCCCTAAGAGTCTTACCCAGTTGAGATCCTTTTAGGGTAAACTAGCTTTCTTGCAGAGATTTATCTCTAATCTTTCTGGTAGGTGTCATCCTTTCTCCGCACTAGTGAAGAAGGATGCCCGATTCCACTGGGATGAGAGTTATGGCAGGAGGCCTTTGAGAGTATAAAGCGCTACCTGATGAACCCCCTGTTTTAGCTGCACCTATCCCAGGTAGGCCGTTGATTCTCTACACTACTGCCCTAGATGAGTCTTTAGGTGTACTGTTGGCTCAAGAGAATGAGGAAGGCAAGGAGAATGCCTTGTACTACCTCAGCAGGCGACTAATACCTGCAGAGCTTAAGTACCCAGCAATAGAAAAGCAATGTTTAGCCTTAATCTTCGCGGTACAGAAGCTTAGGCATTATATACGCTATCACATAAGATCAATCTGATCTCTCGAGTCAACCCATTGCAGTACTTGATGACCCGTCCGACCCTTTCAGGTCGACTAGCACGATGGTCTATGATACTACTGCAATTTGATATCACTTTTGTTCCTCAGTGGGCCGTCAAAGGACAGGCTCTAGCTGACTTTTTGGTCGATCACCCTTGATCCCTGTTGATTCTCCACTCAACGATGAGCTACCTGATGAATTCATCATGAGTGTGGATGAACAAGAGTCCCCTACTTGGGAGTTTTACTTTGACGGTGCGTCATCCGTTAAAGCTTCAAGTCCATATGAAACTCCTACAATTAGGGTAGGATTAGGCCTGATTTTTGTGTCTTCTGATGGTCATACTCTACGGTACTCCTATAATTTATCAGATCCTCGTACCAATAATGAAGCTGAGTACGAAGCTTTGATTTTGGGGTTAGAGTTGGCCATTCAGATGAGTCTTACACGGGTGAAGATCTTTGGAGACTCTCAACTGATAATCAATCAAGTGGCTGGAGTCTACAAAGTGCTTAAGCCTGAGCTCATTCCATATCATAATAAAGTAATGGAGCTCCTGAGCTTAATACCAGAAGTAACTTTGGCCAAGGTCCCTAGATCTAAAAATGGAAAAGCAGATGCATTGACCAAGTTAGCAAAAGAATTAGCTGACCCTACTGGAAATTCCGTGTCCATTATTATCCAGTATCGTCAAGCTCTGTGCCCCGCGGACTTGTCTTCTTCCAATCAGACCCTTGCAGTATTTGCTGTGGATGAGGAGTCAGTTTGGAGATAACCCTTCATAGAGTATTTAAAACATGGTAGGCTTCCAGATGATAGGTCTCTCACTGCTCAGATTAGAAAAAGAGCCTTATCATTCGCCTACGTAAATGAAACTCTATATCGACGCTTTTTTGACCAAATGTGGTTGAGATGCCTCAGTAAAGAAGAGGCTAAAAGAGTCATGAGCGAGATACATGAAGGGCTTTGTGGTGCCCATCAATCTGGACCTAAAATGAAAGGCAGAATTAAGCGCCTTGGCTACTACTGGCCGACTATGATCCACGATTGTATGGAGCACGCTAAGAGATGCCACCAGTGCCAGATTCATGCCACGGTGATTCATCAACCCCCTAATCCGTTGCACCATACTGTTTCTTCTTGGCTATTTGAGGGCTGGGGCACGGATGTGGTGGGTCCTATAGACCCTCCTTCCTCTAAGGGTCATAGGTTCATTTTAGCCGCCATTGATTACTTCTCTAAGTGGGCAGAAGCTGTCCCACTTAAGGAAGTTAAATCAGAAGATGTGATGTGCTTCTTTCACGATAACGTTGTTTATCGCTTTGGTGTTCCGCGCCGTATAATCTCAGATAACGGGCCATCCTTTAGAAGCACCAAAATTGCCAGATTTGCCCGCCGCCATAACATTAATTGGCGATACTCGTCAATTTACTACCCTAAAGCCAATGGCTTGGCAGAGGCATTTAATAAGACTCTTGTGCAACTGATAAGGAAAATTCTTGTTGCGAATAAAAGAGAATGGCATGATAAGTTACCTGAAGCATTATGGGCATATAGGACTACCTACCATACTCCTACCCAGTCCACCCCATATGTTTTAGCTTTTGGGGCTGAAGCTGTCCTCCCACTTGAGGTCGAGCTCCCCTCACTGAGTGTCGCAGTTAGTTACAATCTATCTGAGGAAGATAATGCCCGACTAAGATTGAAAGAGCTAGATGGTTTAGATGAGCTTCGCTTACGAGCTTATCAATACCTTAAGCTAAGCCAGGCTCGAATGATACGACACTACGAGCGCCTTGTTAGACCCCGTGCTTTCCGGGTAGGCGAGTTAGTTCTTGTTTTGCGTAGGCCTATCATCTCGCACCGTCGGCAAGGTGGTAAGTTTGAGCCTGTTTGGGAAGGCCCCTTCGCTGTAGAGCAAGTTTATGAAGGTGGTGCCTACCTACTTGTTGATACAAATGGCGTTCACCCAATGCCTGTCATCAACGGGCAGTACTTGAAAAAGTACTATGCCTGAGTCTAGTACTACACAGGGGAGTCTCCCTACCGCCTGTAGATATCCCTCTGTATATGTAACTCCTTCAACACAATTATTACGTCCTCTGACCGGACGTAGAGCTACCTTCGGCCGCCAATAACATGTCGCCACGTGTTCTTACTCTTTACCACGCGGCCCGACGACTTGACCCTTAGCGGAACCCAAAAGTTCGCGATTTTCTCGGTATTGATCAGTATTTGGTAGGTATTGCTTTGCAAAAACAAAAAATACCGCTCTGTGGAGAAAAAAATC